>JAQFYG010000782.1:0-24374 GCA_034694325.1 Entomobrya corticalis | reverse complement strand
AAGTTAAAATAAATAATAACTTTTATTATTTAGTTTATTCATCAAACAATGGTTACTCATGATTTCTTCAAATATGACATGTTATATTTTTCCCAACAATATTCTTGTCAGAATCAGGGAAGCTACATATTATCAAGTATCACTTTTAATGAATTGGGCAATCAAGTTTCAGATTAATGAGCATCCATCAAAGCTTTATAAACGTAAACATCAAAACATGAGCAATGATGAAAATATAATCTCTTGACCTATTCATCTTTCAGGGAGAAACCAAGAAAACGGCGCAAATAACAATGGACTTCTTACGGGCAATTCCAACCTGGACGTATCCGGTTCCAACAGAGGTTTACCATCGCTCTCCCTCTTTCCCTCATTTTCCCGAGAGCCCACGCCGTCGCCCTCCTTACAAGGAAGTACTAGACCCTTATTTTCCTTCCCAACAGGAGGCTTCAGACTATTTGGTGCGTCATCACCATCTTCTTCGTCGTCATTTTCAAGAGACTGTAACTGCAAATTGATGCAGGAGTGTTCAGCGTTCCATGGTAGGGCATCGCACTCATTCCGACTTCGACGAACGTGTGGATTCCAAGGCTTTCAACGAAAGGTAAACGCGATTTATCAATGAATCTTATCTGATTGGATAAGAAAATTAATCATTTAATTGCTCTATAAATTATTATTTATTTAACCTTGTATGTGTACACATAGATCTGCTGCGATGATCAGCCAGCATTCTTCAGTACGCCGCCGCCGTACTTGGCCTTAGACGAGGTAAAAAGCGCACATGCTCACCTGAACACAAACATTAATTGTCAGCACAATCATGACGCAAACGGCAACATCGGCGGTTGTAGTTGTGCTCATTATGATCCTTTTAATGACGGCAATAAAGACGGTGGTGGTGGTAGCACTAGTAAACCTGAAGGTCCACTTCGTTCCGGTGTCGACTTTGCCACAGACGACAATAGTGATACGAAAACAATAGCATTGGATCCTTTTCCAGATGAAAATGATAATGCGCCCACCACAACTACCAATAAACCTCGTTTAAGCTTCCCTGAACTTATTGAATATTTCCCTAATGATAAATCGAAGCAGGATTCCTCCACGGCAGTGCCTATTGAGGCATTGTTCCCAGTTGATGAGGACTATACTGGGTTTAGTAGTAAGGGAAGAAATGACAGAATTGACGCAGCTTTTGGAGAGATCGATGGGGAGAGAACGACTGAAAAGAGTACCTTACAGGGTGATCCTTCTGATGTTGGATTATCCAGAAATTTCCCGAGCTTAATGGAATATTTTCCGGATGAGGAGGCGTCTAGCGACTTGTCAAAAATTTTGGCTAGGACAACAACGCCAACAGCTACAACTACAGAAGTACCCTTAAATGTCGATTCAAGTCATTCAGAAACTGACGTGGAACAGACTAGTCAATCCACATCGTCAACTACTGCGGAAACACCGTTTAAGGTTGAACTATCAAGTGAGCCGACTACTACAATTCGAGTACATGATGAGATTGCGGAAGAACCTTTTGGATTCGAAATAGATGTCAGAGGTTCGCAAATTGCATCTTCCACAACGCCGACACCATCAAAGGGGCAAGATGATAATATGCAAAGATCCCCCGTTGTTCAACCTGATGATATGAATATCATGACAGTCCCGGAAACAGCCACTGTCAAAAAGATTCAGCCACCTTCCAGTGAAGAGTTCCCTGACGTCACAGAGAGCATCGTTCATGGAAGTGGAAGTGGTACACAAAGTCCTCAGAGTTTAGAATTCGAGCATGGTCTAGTCAACCAGGAGGATTCTTCTTCACCAGTAGTTTCCTCTGCTGTTGAAAAAACAACGACTACAACTTCGCATTATACATCCTCTGAAACGACAACTGTGACCCCGTCTGTAAGTGAATTTTCTAGCTCGGCTGCTTCGAGGGAAAGACAGCCATTTGCATTGTCCGGAAACTCTGAAGACAGTTCAAATGATTTTAATCTAAGAGTTACAACTGTTCCATCCGAGAAAGTAGAAGATGAGCATGATAATACGAGAACAACAACTAGTAAATCAATGGAAACTGACAATCCGGACAGTAATCAAGCAGAAGTAAAAGAAACTATGGACAATGATTCCGTTCAAACGTCAACAACAGTAGCTGAATCAGAAGGAGACAGCACGCAAGATGTTGAGGTGCCTGCTAGTACTGTCAGCTCAGTTCCTAGTAAAAAACCTTCTCCAGATGATTTTCCAGTAAATGATGATGCAACCACTACTGTCGAGTTGGATCCACCAATTTCTGATGACAATCCTCCAGAATCAGTTGAAACGACTACAAGTAAGATGTTTAGTCCTACAGTTAAGGCATCTATGTTGTTGGATTCTGGGGAAGATGAACTAGTAACATTAGTACCAAATGACTATCCGATTAAACCAGTTACCGAAAAAGCTGAAATCATCAAAGACGATTTGGAACAAACAACTAGTTTACCAACGCAGTCATCAGCACCAACAGAGTCACCTACCGCAACTGTTCCATTCATTCATGATGTCTACGAAGATGGCGTCACAACTACTGTTTCTAATAATTACAAGACAGGAGCACCCTCATTGATGCAGGAAGCTGAAACCTCAACTTTGAAAAGTACACAAAATGAGGAGGAAGCCCTTGTGAACTCGGCAGATCGTATAAATAATCAGTTGAAGAATGAACAGACTATTTTAACATCGTCTTCGCTTCTAGCAGATGAAAAATCACATGATGAGGAGCCAGCCACAACTAAAAACGTTCTTTTAAATGAACCTGATCAAGGTCCTTCAACAGTGAATCCTCTAATGGACCAATCTTTTTCTACTACAATAAATTCTCTTCTAGATGGGCTAATTTCACTGATAAGTGAAATGACAACAATTTCTCCAAAAGGGGATCTACTTGACAATATTCAAACAACAAATTTAGCTTCAAATGAGCCAGAAGTAACGAAGATTTCTTCTAAAATGGAGGAAAATAATGAATCTGAAGCATACTTGTCTTCAGTAGAAACCCGTCTTGAACAGTCGACAGAAGAGAGTCAAGATGACAAGCCTCCATCTAATTCTTCTGCAAGGACAATGTTTCCAGAAACTACATTACCAGAAGATGTACAAACAACTGCCACACCATCCCCGTTACAAAGGGTTGATGACTATTCTGCGATTCCTGAGGAAGACTACTCCCAAAATGAGTTGCCAACTGCGAGAAAAGTTGCAACGCCAAGCATGGGGCAACTTGAGAAAAACTCTGTAAATGATCTGAATGCTGATATTGATAGCCAGTTGAAGTCAACTGCCACAATTTTTACAAGTGAAGCCAGCTCTACTACTGAGCAAACCGTACAAAATGATGATAAACTTGATGCTGGAATGGAAATGCTTAGTACTTTGAGTCCAGAACATGATGAAGTAACGGTTGGAACTTTGAAAATAATTGAATTACCTGCAACGACACCGATGCCGAAAACAACGACTACAACGATGGCAAGCACAACAATCGATAATGAAGATGCTACAAACACCGCACGAAATACTGATGACCATGATGGGACCACAATATTGGATGATGATAATATTGAATCAAGCACCGTTCATTTAAGTACTAAAATTGATGCAGTTTCTGGTGATGACCAGATAAGGTCCACCATAAAACCAATAAATGATATTTCTGTAGATAATGTAATGTCTGATGAAGGATTAATAACAACTACAAGTGAAAGTATTAATGAAACTACCCAACCATCCATCTCAAAGAATATTGAAGAAACCACTTTTCCTCCAGTGAAAACTGTTGAAACTAATGAAGCAGACATGGTGACTTCATCCGACTCATCTACGACTCCTGCCATTTCAATGACCAGTGGTTCAGAAGTCGGTGATGATGACGAGGATGACATTGTGGAATCAAGTACTGTTCATTTAGCTACCACAAGCAGTAAAGCTGTTATTTCCGATGACCAGGAAATTACTAGCATGAGACCAGCAAAAGATGCTTCTGGAGATGAAACTACTACTACGGCATCCAGTTTGGCTGTAGAAAAATTGGGTGATGATGATTACACATTGATGTATGATGAAGACTCCATATCCACGACAAGTGAAAAGTTCACAGACAGGATGAGCAAAATCACTGAGACATCTACCTCAAAACATGTCGATGAGACTACTACTTCTGCTGCCAAAGGAATGGAAGCTCATGAAACAGGGTCGATTACTTCAATTGACTCTTCCACTACAACGGACACCCCAGCTAGTACAAATGCAGGAGTGGAGATGGATGTTGATAAAGATCTTCAAAATGACAATGATGGGAATAGTGCAGATGAGGTAACTACTTCGAATCCAAGTGTGATGCAAATTAGAGTGGAAGACCAAACACCAGCATCGTTGTTGAAGGAAATGGAAGATGAATCTGCGTCACAAGTTCAGGATTCTACCACAACTGCATCAATATCATCTACAGAAGAACCACCAGCAACAGCTAGTTCAGGAATTCAACAGGATTCCATGACGGACGAAATAATTACCTCCACACCTAGAAGAGAAGACGATATGCCTTCAGAAGAACAATCAACAATTAGGTCTGAAGTTTCTACAACTCCAGCAGAAGAAATAGACACAGGCACGACTACTGAGATGGCAGCTTTTAGCTTGAGGGGGCAACTTGAAATTGGTTCTGAGAATATGCAAACAACAGAAAATACATCTGAGAAAACTACGACGAACTCTTTCATGGACGCTGAGACAATGGAAAGCACTACTATTGGCGCTCTGAAAGTAAGTCCCACTGATGTGACCACTGAAGTTGCTGTTTCAAATGATAACTCAACAACATTGTCTCCAAATATGACACCAAATGACTTGGCTGAATCAACGGAAGCCATTCTATCTGACGGGGAAATGATGGAGAAGGATTCCACTATGTCTTCACTTTCTGATATGACTACAGGGGTTTCTCTAAACGATGATTCCATTATGGCTGATTCTGCTACAGAAATAGCTTCACAAGTAGATGCAGCTGGTACAACGACAAGTAAGGATATGCTGAGTTCCACTGGTAGTTCAAAAACGACTCAGTCATCGATGGTTGACGACAAAAGTGATGAACCAACCACTTTTACATCAATGTCTGGTGAGGCTGTCGAAACCACAACCGAAAATGTTTCAGAAATGAACGACGAAACGGATTATGATAATTTAACTAATGTAGCTGAGGTTATCGAACCTAATTTTAATTTGTTTGAAACAAATACATTTTCTCCTCCTAGGACTCACGATTTAACAAAGTCAAATAACTCATTGTCCAGTACCCCAAGTTCACCTTTGCCAGAGGACGTGGCGTCACGTTTGCAAAGTGAAATGGTAGAATCCACAACAGATATTTCAAGTTCTGAAAGACCATTGGTAGATGAGTCAACAGTTTCCACTGAAGAAACACAAACAACTATAAAAAATTTCGATTTGAAAGAGGTTGCAACCACAGAATCCTCCATTTTAATAGATGAAATGAAAGATGATGAGTTGAGTACAACTATCATCAAGGCAGCTTCAATTATCAAAGAAGTGACAACAACCCAAGAACCTGAAGATATTGTTACCAGTACTCTTTCTGCTTCGACAGTCCATGCTGATGACTCCAGTGATCTTGATCAAACTACCGCGTCAGCAGAGTTAGGCATGAAAACAAGTACTGTACCAAGTAGTGACTCAACAACGGTTTTATCGACGGAGGACATGGACATGACCAACCAAGAGACCGAAATAGATAGTTCCGGGACTATTCAAATTTTTAATGATGACATGGCTTCAACAACTGCTGGAATAAGCGGAGACGAAAGTACTTCAAAAGAAGAACTGACTTTGGAAACAACAACAGGCAATCCTATTCAGCAGCAGGAGGAAATAGGATTGATGACGGAAGAGAAGATTGAGATGTTAGTAGGTAGAAAGGTACCACCTCAAAATAGCAGTGTTCAGTTGGAGGAAGATAAAGATGGAGAAAGTAGCACATACAAAGCTACAACGATGAAAACAGAGGAAGAAACCACAGAAGAAAATGGAGACCTTTTACTTGCAGACAGGGATGAAGTAGCAACGCCAACTACTGAGAATTCATCTGGAATAGAGATAACCTCAGAAAATGTTTTGATGGACGATACTTCTCAGAGTACGACAACTCAGCCAGAAGAAGTGTATGCGACAACTGCAGTGGATCGTTCTGGAATAGGCCACTCAACATCTCCAAGCGAGAACCATGCTTCATATGCTGCAACCACTGAATATCCGGATACCGTCGATGTCATTACAACGACAGAGATCCCTACTAATGATGATGAGTCATTATCTATGTTTATGGATGACATGACTGAAATGACCAGTACACCAGCAGGACCAACATCAGTTCCAATGACGAATGAAGAGATAATGATGGGAGAGGATGGGCTACCTGTCACTGAAATCACAAAGTCGGTTAGACGGGAGCCAGATACAGATAAAACCGTTGTAGAACTGACGCACATGTCTTCTAAGAAGAAAAGTAAAGTAACAAAGACTGTGACTGCTGTAAAAAGTGGAAGTGAGGCGTCTGTAAGTGAGGTAACTACTGAGGCACCAGCATCATTTTCAACAACGACGAGTGGTCCAATGGAACACAAAACTACAGAGATTCCATTACCTTTGGAAATGGAAGAGGAGAGTACAGTGCTGATGGATTCGTTAGAAATCGGTACAACAATGGAAACGGTGACTAGTGCTAGTCTGATTTTTGATGACGAAGAGAAGGAACATAATGTAACAGACATGTTGCAGGGACGAACTGCTGGACGAGGAGTTCCACTGCCTATTGCACATGAGACAGAGTTGATTCAAACATCAGAATCGACGACAGCAAAAGTAACAGGAAGCATGTTAAATATTACAAATGATCCTACTGATTTCTCGACTGAAGCGCTAAACGCTAATTTAACTTTGGAATTGGACGATTCTGTTTACTCTGTGGACGAGTTGGCAAATATGACAACTACAGTCGTGCCTATTGAAACAAGTAGTTCACAGACAACGTTCAAACCTACGGAGATAGAGAGCATACTAAATGATTCTGAAGAAATTAATGATAGAGGAGACGAGATCACAGACATTCCTGAAATGACCACACGTATTCCAAACGACGGTTTGATATCATATAATGCAACTTTGGAAGCTGAAAGATCAACAATTTTTGCAGAAAGTGCAACTGAGAAAACGGGGCAACTTGAGAATGAGGACATTTTGACAGACATGACGGTTATGAGCACAATGAGTCCAGAAATGTCGACTGAAAAGTCGTTCCAAAATGAGTCAGATGAGAATGTGACAAATTCAACTCCATTATCAGAAGCAAAGATCATGGAAGATTACTTAGGGCTTAACGAAACAATGGACGATATTTCTGGTACATCAACTCCATCAATGTTAGTTGATATAATAAGGGAAAATATAAGCGAATACGATATTTCCAATAGAAAGAGTGAAGTAACAACAGAAAGTTTGGGGCAAGTCGAAACACAATCAACAATTCTTCCAGAATTAATCATGATGGACGATGATGCTTTAGATCAGAACGAAACAGTTACAACTTCTACATCACCCAATAATATGGAAGGATTACAAGGACATTACATGTTCGAAACACAAAGTACATTGGCACCTGCAGGTGCTACGCAGAAATTGGAAGAAGGCATTGGCAGCATTGAATTAAGGACAACCCCGAGTAGTTTTTCTTTTGAAATGAGTACGGAAGAAGAAACCAGGGATATGTCCGATTTTGGAACTACCTCGGTACCGGAAATCGTTACAAGAATAAACAATAGAACTTTAAATCTCGAGGCAGAGGTAACTACTGCATTGCCAATAAATGAAAACACGTCTATGCCGGAAATGAACGATGAGAATATTTTGACAACTACTGAAGTGCCTACAACCACTTTCTCAAACATTCCAAACACAACTGCAGAATCAATTATGCCTTCCAACACAAACGCTTCAATAAAAACGACAACAGAAATCCCAGGTTCTTTGGTAAATACTGAGGCAAATTACCAAATGGAAATCAAAGATGACGAAGACCCCAATGCAGTTGTACTTGACGATGACAGCGACAATGATACAGCTACTGACCTTCCAATAATGACCACCAGTGTACCAGAAACAGAGGAGGTACCTACTACAGAAGTGAACGAGGGAACAACAGTCTCAAACGCTTTTCTTCAAGAAATTTACGATACTTTATTTGGCGCTCCTTCTGGACGATCAGCTCGAGTAAATAATTTGGGTTCTGACAATGACAATCGCCAAATTATTACTGATGAACCTAGTTCGTCGACTTTGAAAACAACCACGACACCTGAACCACCTTTCACATTGGAAGTGAAAGTGGGGCCTTATGACGAACGATCGTTATTCGGTAGGGAATCTACGCCAGACGAGAAGCGTTTGGAGGGAGAAATTTCAAATGTGGTCAGTCAACTCCTATTGACAACCCATAAAAATTTCAATCTGCTTCCCAACTTTGTCGAATGCGCAGGTGCTCGAGGTCGGACTGGGAGAAGGAAAACTAAAGTGCTTCAGTTTGACACAGAGAATTATCCTTGGATGGCCAGAATAGGATTTAGGGAGCCTGGTGGTGTACTATTCCCTTGTGCTGGAACGATAATTTCAAGAAGATATATTCTGACCAGTGCACACTGCGCTTTGAGGAGAGCAAATGGTACTGCTGAAATTATGGAGATATTATTAGAAGGGGCTAAAAATGCTGCTGCTGGAACCTCCAATCAGTCGCAGTTCAAGTACAAAGTTGAGCAGGTGCTTCCTCATCCAAATTATGATGATACGACGAGAGAAAATGACTTGGCTTTGATAAGATTGACAAGGGAAATTCCGGCTTTTAATGGTACATCTGATGTGAAGCCGATTTGCTTGCCGTTTGAAGATGGATATGGAGTCTGGGATTCTTTGCCAGGAGAAGGGGAAACAGCTTATCTTGGAGGCTGGGGCTATGGCCTTAAAAGTAAGTTATACGGAAATACATAGTATTGTTTTTGTGTTTTATATATACCTACTCCATTCTATTACGTGCTGTGATAACGGTCTTGTTTTTATACAGATATGGCAGCAACGGTTGAAGAGATGGATGATGCTGCAGTGACAATCTGGTCAAACGAAAATTGTACCTATTTGTACAGAGGAGACCGGAACAAGAAAGTAACGCCAAAACAGGTAAGATTCCATCAGATTCCTTTTAAAGTTGTATTATGGGTTGATGATGGGCATGAAATGAAGGGCTGCGAGCAGCTCCTAAAAGTATACAATAATTATTTTAGTGCAACGAGTTGAGCATACATTTAAAGAATATTTTGATTGGATGTTTTATGACATTATTTCGAAAATTCTCGTTGGCATTGCTATTATTGAACCGTTTAGTGCTTCAATAGCTGTTTTAATTTAGTCATGTACTTTTCTCTACAGTGCAAAATGCTAAATATCTTAAGGCTAAAGTCATCAATTTACAAATTACATTTTCTTTATACCTACGACATTACCTCATTTTTATCAATCAAGGACGATCAATTTCATTCTCAAAAGAAAAGAACAATACTGTGATCTTGAAAATAATTGTGCCATTGATGTTTTCTATGAAGTTTGAAAACAACATGTCATGATAAATTCAAATTTATACATATTATAATCTATCTTATTAAATGAGCTAATTAAATTATGCTTTTTACTAGATTTGCGCGTATGGAAGGGCTGAAAAGGACGCTTGTCGCGGGGATTCGGGTGGTCCTCTCATGGCTTTGATGACACGGCAAAGAATATTTTTCCAGATTGGTGTGGTGTCATATGGACCTCGATGCGGTTATGGAGTTCCTGGCGTATATACACGCGTTTCAAACTATCTTTCCTGGATTCTGGACACGATGCGACCCTAATATGACAAACGGGTGTTTTAGGAAACATTAGCAGCGTTTGAATGAAATTGAATGATTAATGATTTAGACGTTAATTTAAAAGGGTAAACATATGTCCATGATGATACGACTGAAACTGGTGGCCATTATTTTTTGTTGTAAAGGGGATTTCTCTGATAAATCGTTGCAAGCTAGTCCATTTTAATCGTTAGATAATATTACGTTACGTTTTTATGAAAATATTTAATCCTGAGCGAGCTTTAACTTGAAAAGCGTTAATGAATAACTTTAGTACATTTAATGTTAATAGTTTTCCCAAAATCATGTTTACAAGATCTGAATTTCAAAGCTCATTCATCATTCACACTACTCAAGTGACTATAGAACACACTTGTACAAGCGGTACTGCATGAGTACTTTGTAAAATGTCAAAAATATGTATACTATTCATAACGTCTAAGATTTGTATATAGGTTTTGTAAACTGTTGTACAGTTGTACACATTGAATGGAACGTGATATTTCTATTTTTTGTTGCAATTTGTAATTAGGTAATAGAGTAATTGTGCATAAGTGTAGATAGTAATTAATTGCTTAAAGATTTCGTTTAGATATTATATGTATTTTATTGTATAAATCCAGAAGTCCTCATTCGAGCTTGTATTTAGAACTCTATTGATATATCTTGTTGAAATCCTTTAAATGAAGGATAGTCGGATGCAAAATAAATGATGTAATAATTCAATTATGTTAGATATCATGATAAAAAATATGCTGAAGGGCTGTGATAAATTCTAAATAAAATTCAGAGATTGTTTTTAATGATTCATCATTTGTGTTTAACTTTTTTTAAATAATTAATTGCTTCGTATGCATAAATATTACAATGTCGTGCATGCCTTATTTCAATTTTCAATGCCTATCATTCAAACCTTGATGGATGCCATAAAATACTTTGACTGATAAAAAGTTTTCAAATGATTTTATTTCAAAAAATAAATACAACAGTTAAAAGTGATGATTGAATAAAAGATCGAAACAATAAATAAATAAATAATTTAGATATGGTTAATCAACTTTTTCATATTTACTAAATACAACGGTACAACTGCATTCTTCACCTTCTCCTGAACATTTGCCGATAACGTGCACATCTTCCCCATTATCTTGCGCATCTAAAATACATTTTTCTTGGCACTCTGAATCATCAGCAGAAGCATCAGGACATTTATCGGATGTAACTGCTGGAGGTGGGGGTGGTGGTGGTGGAGGAGCCGTGTCACCGATAACTTCTGCGGAGGCAGCTTCGGGGGGAGCGCTGTTGCCGTCGATAATGATGATTGTTATGTTGGTCTCTGGGTCGGTTGCAGCGATAGCGTCCTGAGCCCTTGGTTTTGCAGCTGGTACTGCCGCCACCATCATAATGCCTGTGGAAATAGTTACAAAAATGTAATTATAAATCTCTACTTATTTAAAATGATAAAAAATATTGTATAAATACAAACCTGCGGCAAAAAGGATGCTGCAAATACAGACAATCGCTTTCATTTCTGCGGTGGTTGTAAGTTGCAATCCTATGGGAAAAGAATGAATACGAAATTATTTATAATATTAACCACAACTTTGGAAGGTGGCTGCTTTTATACTTTCTGGGTATCCTTGAATGGTAAAAAGCGCATTTGACAAAGACAATCTCTCTTTTTTTATTAAATATTAAGTAATACCTGTGTTTTTTGAGTTGCATTGATTTACAATTTTCCTAATTCCTATTCATTGGTTGATCATAATGGTGGTGTATTTACAATATTTATTAAAAAATGAACATTTCAAACAAAAGCTGATAGATGATTTCTCCCTTTTTTATTAATATTCCATTTTATTTAGCCATGAAAAATTAGAAAACAATTCAAAGTCCTTCATTCTCGAGAGATTGAAAAACAAAATACAATATTCAATAAAAAATATGCTGTAAAGAAATACATATATGTAAATGTTTGTATGTGGAGTAGTAAATGGATAAAATAACGCAACGTTAAGCAATTAAATAAAATGCCAACTTATATCATCCCAAAGTAGGTATATATTGACGCAACGGCATTTCTCGGGAATATATGGGCATTGTGAGAATGCAATGAAAGGAAATGTAAGAACTAGATAAGAATTGAAATAGAATCCTTTATTTTAACAAACATTTAACATAACAAAATTATTAGAAAGATTACAAAAATACACAAACAGAGAAGCAGCACTCAAAACCAACAATTAATTGCATTCACTTTGATCCTATCTTCACGTAACGCATTCCCAAAAAAACAAGGAAAGTAACACGGAAAGCTTTGTTGAACTACGCATCACATAATACAGCCTTTCCGTGTTAGTTTCCTTGTTCATAGCGTAATGCCCCAAACTCGACTAAATGCATGTATTCGCGAGCATAAATTCAACTCTATAATTTATGTACATTGTACTCTACCCTGAAATGATTTTACAGTTATTTTACACGTTCATTGATAGATTTTTCATTGTTTTAAAAATAATTATATAATAATGTAAAGTTCAGTAAGACATTTAGGTAAACGAGTTTATTAGTTTAATTGCATCACATAAAACATCCTATGTTCCACAATCATTTTATCCAGGGCAATTTAACCTCCAAAATTTGATTTGTTCTTAATTATGACATCTTCTCACCCGCTATCGATTATAATTATCAATCATCACTATAAATTAAGCATAATTTAGTAAAGTTGTCATTTTCCATGGCTCAGTGCTCCTGCTTTACTTGTCTTTCGGTGCTCTTTAAGAGTATGAACTTGCAAATGGAATACGGACTCCAGTGGCGTTTTACAAAATACACAGACAATTTTGGACTTGCTTGGACTGGTGCTTCCAGCTTGAGAGTCGGTTTTCTAAAGGGAGATGAATACAAAATAATAAACAAAATCTTTGCACCATGCAACTCACCAAAAGTGTCAAGAAAAAATACAAAGTACTAAACTACACATCAGATTTCACGCTGATACTATCGAATACTAGTGAAATTAAAATAATAATATTATGAAAATTTTCAAAACTGTCAAACCTTCTTTGTTTTGGAAACATGGGATACAGTTTCCAATCTCGGGGCTGCACGTGCAGTTGGAAGCAAACGTCCCTTTCCGACGGCTGCATGTTTCTGTGCTCCTCCTCTTATGACAGTGCTAATACCTCTGGTGGTATCCGTAGTCCGTAGATTTTCGTTCATAGTATAGTTTGAGTCGTCATTCAGTAATACTTCCACGTGGCTGCCTTCTGAACGATTAGCTTCGCAAACTGCTGTGGGTTCACACAAGACAGATGGGATGTAGTGCAGGTTCTTCTTGATTTGCGAATGGAGTGCCGTTAGGAACAACGACGAAGATGGCCCTTTCTGGATAGGCTAAAGTCAAAATGAATGAAAACAGTGTATGACCATTATCATCAATAATATAATCAACAGCTATTTATCTGTATTAGGAGGAAATTCTAACCTTTTCAGGCACACGAGAACTTTGTTCGTTGACAGAAGCTTTTTTCATCGCAACGGCCTTCCTGCTTTTAGCTCTATTCCTAGTACATGGGCCGGTGTAAGCAGTCCGATCATTTCTGGCCGAATCATAAATGAGAATAATGTCCTCCTCCTCCTCTGTCACTGCTCCCTTTGTTGTGGGCTGTCAAAGAAATTAAAAGGAGAAAGGATATGAGCAATTGTGGACAGCATGGGTTGATGTAGATCCCGGGATGCCTCCATTCTTGCATAAAGGTAATACCGGTAAAAGTGGTAATTCGTCATGACTGTATGGCAAAATTAACTATAACTCCCATGATCCCATCACAATCATCCTGACCCATTGCGGGACCCAATGCTAACTTATTTACGACGTTGTGACGATGATGGACAGACTAATGACTAAACTCAACAACTCAAGTAACAAATTATAATATAAATCAGCCATCTTACGTTTTTGTCCACCTTCTTCAAGTGCTTCTTAATACGCTGCGGTGTCTTTGGACGTTTGAAGAAATCCTTGTCCGGAGGATTCATCATGTTCACCAAGGGTCGGCACAATGGACAAAATTAACTCAACCAACTACCTACTTGCTACTAAATAAACTATTTTCTTACTATAAAATCCTCTAATAAACTGTATAATTGGACAAACTAACAAACTGAAATACTACAATATATAATCTAACGTTTGTACCACTACTTTCTACTTTAACAGCACATTCTTATTGTACTATGACATTAGTCATCAGTATCAGTGCTTATGCACTAATGACCATTCTACAAAAATGGACGCTAATAGATCGTGACACCTCACACACCATAATATTTTCAAATAACTACTCCTACAACTAATTTGCTGAAAAACCCGCCAACTGGGAGCTGGCAAGTAAATAAACAAAAAACATATACGCTCCACAATTTTAATATATTAAGCATGTACTTGTAGCATGTAGCCGCAGCTTATCATCCAATATAGTCAGTTAGGGCCCCTTCTTTTTAGATATGAATTTTATTTTTAAGGTACTTGTGAAAATATGGGATTCTTTGCCTTAAAGCTTGAATAGGTGTACGGGAAGTTATATACATAGAAGTTTTAATGCTCTGGCATATTGTTACCCATCATGCTAAACATCCTGGATAGATGCATGCATATGCATATAATTGCCTTTGGTGGTTGTTATAATTTTAGAATTCATGTAAGTCTGTTACTATTATGTATATACACAATATGTGTCAGTTCATATTTTCAAGTCTTCGGCTCATTAAAAACGTTAAAGGAATTTGCTTCTTAAGAAGTAAATATGTAAAAGACAAAAAATGGTGTTTGAGCTTGAGTCTGATACATAACAACAGAATAAGGATTGCTGAAAGCTTTTTATGAATAGATAATAGACAATAGTAATATTATTTATGATTCATATTCATATGCTTTATATCAATTGCGAAAGATATACAGCTTCTTTCATAACCTTGATGGATGCACAAAATGTTTTACAAGTAGTATATAGTTTATAAGTGATTTCAATTCAACAAAAAGGTTAAAGGAATGATTTAGTAAAAATAGAAGCAAATAAATGATTAACTTAAAACATGAAATGGTTTAGAAATTCGATGGAATATCAAGTGCTCGTAGAGTTTTCATTTAGCAGACTGATTTGGTAGTGGGTATTTAAAATACTGCTCCCCAATGAATGTAAATCCATGCCTTATTTCAGTCATTTAAACCTTAATGGATGCCATAAAATATTCTTTTAATATATTATTCTTTAGACCGATAAAAATAGCTTTCAAATGATTTATTTCAATAAATACGCAGGTTAAAAGAGTTTATTGAATAAAAGATGGAGACAAATAAGAACAAATAAATAAATAATTTAGATATGGCTAATCTAATTTTTCATACTTGCCAAGGAAAGGGTGACAACTGCAATTCTCCCCTGTACCTTCACACTTGCCAATAACGGCGCCCTCTTCCCCTTTCTCTTTCGCTTCTAAAATGCATTTTTCCTGGCATTCGTAGCCATCAGCGGGGCATTTGTCGGATGTTGGTGGTGGTTCGGTAGTAGGTTCTTCGGGGGCAGCGCTGTTGCCGTCTATAATGATGATTGTGATATTAGTCTCGGGGTCGGTCGCCGCGATAGCATCTTGTGCCTTTGGTTTTGCAGCTGGTATTGCCGCCATCATCATAATTCCTGTGGAAAAAACAAAATTAATTACAAAATGCCTGCTTGCTTGAAATGGTAAAATAATAATATTTAATACAAACCTGTAGCGAATAGGATACTGCCAATACAGATTGATCCCCTCATTTTGCGGCGGTTGCAAGTTTCAATCCAATTGGAAAGGTAAAAGGACGATCGCGAATGTATTTTTAATGTATGAGTTACAACTTTGCTAGATGGCTGCTTTTATACTTTTTGGGTATCCTTGAATGGTAAAAAATGGATTTGACAAAGACAATATCTCTTTTGTATTAATACTTTTATTTTTTGGTTTTCATTGACTTACAACTTTCCCAATCTATTCAGTTTTTGGTTATAATGATAAAGTATTTATAACACTTATAAAAATGGACATTTTAAACAAAAACTGATAGATAATTTTCCCCGCTATTCATCCTTGTTTCGTTATATTTAGTCATCAAAAATTAGAAAACAATACTGTCGATAGATTGAAAAAAATATTAAAAGATAGTATTATAGTATTAATCAATACATATTTTGTTCATATTTACAAAGTCGACTTTTGTTTAAATAACTTTTGACTTGACCTTGGACTGCTGAAAAACTTTAACAAGAATGTGTCCTTTGAGGGAATAGCAATACGCTTATTTTAACATTTGAATGAATATATTTTATGAACAGAATAAATTATTAAATATAGTTAATGCATGGATTTTTAGCACATAATATATTAATGTAATAGTCAAATCTGACCACCACTTTTTCCGAGGTCATTACTACATCACTCTATGTAAATTAATTAGTCTTCTAATAAGTCCATATGTCTATTAATACGTAAAGATGATGTGTTCTTATCTTTGTCGCACTAGGAAGCGCCTTCATTTTCAACGGCTTTTTTAAGATACCTAAATTAGTTTCTAAATTGGCTCCTAGTTGGTTTCGAATCAAAAACTTGTGCGAAAGTTCTTTATTAAAATATAAACGTTAGATTAATTTGCTAGATCATTAAATCCTTTATTTATGAAAATGAGAAAGAAATGACTGTTTCTAAAACGAATCTGTATCATATTGACCAATAGAAAGAAGGAATAAAACAAAAGAATTTATTATTGGAACATATTCAAGATTTATAAATTATATGCATATTAATATTAGTATAAACTAATCGAAGTCGTATTATATCTCCCCAATTGTTCAATACCAGCAACCCAACCATATTGGAAGGTCTTCTTTTTAGAAAGTGAATATTCAATAATTTAATCATGATTAATGTTCTAAGAATTTGATAGAATAACAATAAGTAGTTGAAACGAGTTTTATCCGCGCTGTCCATGCTAAAATCTTTTGGAAAAAACGGTGCAGCTGCATGCTTCACCTGTCCCTTCACACTTTCCAAGAACAGGGACCTGTTTCCCCTTGGCTTTCGCGTCCAAAATGCATTTTTCCTGGCATTCGAAGCTATCGCCAGGACATTTGTCGGATGTAACGGTTGTTGAAGTAGCTTCGTTGATAGCGCTGTTGCCGTCTATAAAGATTATTGTCAAATTTTTTTCGGGCTCGGTCACCGCAATTGCTTCTTTTGCCTCCGGGTTTGCTACCACTATCATTCCTGTGGAAAGAATTACAAAAAACGAAACTGAATTATTTGATTACTTTTGCTGATTACTTGAAATGGTAAAATAATATTGTTTAAATACAAACCTGTGGCAAAAAGAATGCTGCTAATATAGATAATCGCTTTCATATTACTGTAGTTTGATTTGCAATTCATTAGGAAATGTAAAACGAATTATATTTATTATATAAACAATTTTTTAAACTGGCTGCTTAATTACTTTTTTGGTTATCCGTGAACGACAAGAAAGCGCATTTGACAAAGACAATTTTTCTTTTGTGTTAATACTTTTGTGTTCTTTAGGCTTTTATTGATTTGCAACTTTCCAAATCTATTCATTTGTTGATTATAATGGTATTGAAATGGGCATTTCAAACAAAAGTTGGCATACAATTTTTCTTTCTATTCATTATTGGTTCACACTGTTAAGTCGTGTCGTAGCCGTCCGAAATTAAAAGATGAAAAATTGAAAATCCAATTGCTAAAAAGCAGGAGAAAAAAATATTGGAGGGTTTGCTTTTAAGAATGCTCTATTATTTTTTATGTGTGAAAACTATAAGATCCAACTATGCATGTTTACTTATACCCGATCCCTTAATCTGGTACAACATTTGGACCAAAGTCAAAATCAAAGTTGTCAAATTCATAATCCACGTGATAGCAAAGTAGAAAAATTAATTGTACAAAGTTGGACCATGTACATAATTCAACAACAAAATGTAGTATAAGCAGCATAAGTAATGTAGAAAGTAGAAAACTTATTACACTTCCAATCATTTTTCTATATATTTTAGCCAATAGGTCAAGCAAGCATGTATCTTTTTATATTATTGTGTCTTCTTTCTCTGACGAGCAGAGTGTGTTTTCTCCTGTGAGAAAAGCATAGAACAAATGATGAAGATGCGTGCACAGAGAAAGTGGTGAAATGCGGTGTGCTGATTTTTTTGGTTTTAGATGAGCATCCGGAAAAAAAGCGGCTGTTGCTTGTTGAAATGCTGTGCAATGTGCAGTTGAGCATATATTATTCGTCAAGATCTCATGATACGTTTCTACACATTACTGACTTTAGTTGAAAACGACAAATTATCAACAATACCCTGTTAAGTTAACATGAGAACATAATTTCGTTGAAAATTCAGGTAATTCTTCTCTCATAAGCGCAATAGTCAGTTCGATGACATCGATTGAAAATAAAATTTGTTGAACTTAGAGTTTTTTTTTTAGGTTTTCTTCTGGTCCTGTTGAGGTTCATGTAGTTTTAATATGCAAGTCCATTGTTCCAATATAGTGGATCGTTTGTTGAGGCATATCCATGTCCTGCCGAGTTTGTAGGTGCCAAGGAATATGTTGCAAAGGGTTCTGGGTAGTTTTTGAGAAGTTGAAGAGGATGCCACTGTTCCGTTTGTTGATGAGTTTGTGGCTCGGATATTTGTGATGGTGTAATTTTGATCGCCATCATGCTCTTCGGTATGTTGTAAAATGGAAACAAACACGGCAAATAGTATGAAAAGTAGTTTCTCACGACAGTTGAATGGAGGATTGATCCTAAACACGAGTGCGTGACATAAATAAATCATTATTGTGATGATGTTTCGAACATAATTAGTTTTTCAGGTACACAAAATTATATGATTTGTCAGTTGTCACACAGATTGCTTGTAAAAACGCTTCTCGAAAACAGTTAAAAATATTGCCGTTGAATATTTATAGAATGGCACACTTGATATCTCTTTTGTTGAAGCAGTACTTAATACACAAAATTTAACTAGTACAGTCAAAATGTGACGATGATCATGAAGTTAAATTTTCAATATGGTGTAGTTTCACTAAACAGGAATGTCAACACAATTCAAGTCAAGTCGAACAATAAAGTAAAGACGTAGAATATTATATTGATTAAAATTGTTACAGTCTGAATGACTAATCTATCTCAAATCGCCTTTAAAATCGTAATCTGCTACGCTTTAGCGCAAATGCATAATGCCGGAAGTTTGTTCACCAGACTTGGTTTACCACCTCCTATTCCAGAACAAAAGAAAATATTTGCCATTGAATTTACCTATAATAAGCTCTGTATATTCCACGCATTCAACAACCACCAGTTACTCGGTTTGAAAAAAAATATTTCCTTGTCATAAAGCAAAGCTGAACTGACTCTGAGGACTACAGCGAAGAAAGTACCAGAACCTCGCGGTGAAAGGAAAATACAGAGAAAATTACATGATGAAAGTGTATGTCTCGTTGGGTGTTTGGATTTGTTCCAGAACCTCTATTTATAGCATCGAAACCCACCATTCATTCAACTACCAGTAACAGCAACAGGACCAACTTTCACCAACATATCCCTCAAATAATATCCTGTGCTGGAACTTGGAACGTACACGCTCATCATGCAAAACAGCAATACATAATACATTTCTTTTATAATGTATCCCTTTCTCAGTAAATAACAGTAGCATAAACCATTTTAAAAAGTATGTGTTTAAGTTTAAATTGTATGTTGATGCTTACAAGCTTATATTTTTTACCAGTTGATGCGAATATGACATAATATAGGTATGAGTTGTTTATAATATTTATATTTGTACGTATAGCCATGTAATGTGAAAGGTGGCAATATATAATAGACCCAAGGCCAAAAGGAGACAAAGGAAAAGGATTTGAGATTGAGATGCTGTTCGCTTCCCATTCCCCATCCGGAGACAGTCGACAATGATGAAAGCGTGGGCTGAATCATTTTTTCTACGAAATTAATAATAAGCACTTTTCTTCAAGCGTTCTTATATTATGTCTCTGGTGTGTATGGAGTTCGCTCACAAGCTAAAAGTTTTCAAGCAGGGAAAAAATATTATTTAACTCATCGCTGAGTACAGAATCAGAAAAATTGACGCTGCTTTAAAAGAACACACTCAAACTGATATATGCAAACTAAATAATCCAAAAAAAAAGAAAAACTGTTTTGTAAACAAAAATCAATATTTTACAAATTGCTAGAGAAAAACAAGTTGTTTGAACAGAAACAAACATGCATTCGTATTCAGACTAGAAAAGATGGCGTGTACTTAAAGGTAAACAGCTAGATCAAACTATCATGAGCAAGCAAATTAGTATCCGAATTGTGTTTAAATATTTTGTATTTACTGATGCTAATAATGTTGTGAATACTGAGCGTGTACATTTCAGATGCCATTGCGAACATTGCCGATAGACAATTTCTAGAAAGTGTAAAGGAGAACGTAACTGCGGGCACAATCTGCAATTTTTATTTAGATCGAGACTGCTGGAGAGTTTTGCTCACTGCCACAGCGAGAAAATCTTTGTGGTACATCCTCAAAACGAGGTACTATATGTCAATAGATAACCAACTTTCCTGGAAAATCACTTTATTTCAGCTATACTGTATTATAGTTCATATTATATTGCTGTCAGCTATGTTGTTCATTTAATAATTTCAAATTTTTTATACATAAATCCCCTTTAGTTTCATATTAAAACTCATGTGATCTCACAAAAAATGGTTAATTGCCATCATCAACTATCCATCAATGCTGTCACTTTTGTGTGTGTGGTCGGTAGTTGCGCCGCCAGACAAACTTGTACTCTTCTTTCGTTTTGACTTGGAAAATTGTGCCAAAAGTGTTGGTCGGTACATGGTAATTACTAATTGCTGGTTCTAATCTACATAATAATTTTAAATAGGTAAATACACATAGTATATAAAATATAAGTTCATCATATTTTGCCACATCATCATGATTACTACTTATTTCCATGAATAAATACACCTTCGCTGCAATCCAAGAAAACGAAGTAGCAAAAAACACATGTAGCATGATAATAAGATGATTACCTACTCCAAAGAGACAGATTTTATGGCATATGCATCGATTTTTTCTCTATTCTGTTATCTTCTCTAGAACATTTTATTTCGATGTCGTTTTCTACATAACAAGTCGTTTTATACTCTATAAGAGTTACTCTCTTAGTCTCTTATAAGAGAGAGTTGTTTTTTTCTTTGTTGTTTACATGGAGCATGTAGAGGTGATAGGTAGGTACTCCGATTAACACAACTACCAAATATGCCATGCGACAATGCTTCTTGACTGTCTTGACCCTGATTCTTTTCTTGATTGATGATAGGACTGTCGTAGACGTTGACTTTACGATTGCACAAAAATTATATTTATGACTATATCCAATACTCTGTATTATGTGACTTGGGACTACATTAAAGTTTAGAACGTGATTACATGATGATGACTATCGACGCGACGTGCTGAGACGCTACAGATTCGATTCACCAGTACTCATTATCTTATTTACACGTTTCACTTTCCAATGGTTCACGTTAGTACCTACACACACACTTGTGCCATGAAACGAAGTAGATGGAGATGCAATTTGGTGATAAGAAGGAAATGCCAGCATTCCATGATGATGTGCCGTGGTAAATTAACAAATTCCGGAGAGTGCAAGCCTCGACCCTTTTATTTTGTAATTTCTTGACAAGCCAAAACTATCCTGATGAATCGAATCAAGACAAGGTAAACTATAAAAATAGTATTTACTGTGGTCCTACATACTACACCCAATAAGATGAATACAATTAACTGATCGTCATGCTGCAAAAAGATTAGTTGACTTATTTAGAGGAATACAACTGTACAAGAGCATATTATCTGTATAAAACCTACAAATTAAACAATTATCAGTATAGTGCAGTGATGCTTTATATCGTTTTCTTATAAAATATATGTATACCCACATATAATATAATATAATATAAGTCGAAGTTTGCGGCAAAATAATTTATATTTTTTATTAACGTAATTTCATCATTTATAGTAGTTATCTCTTTTCTTCTGCACATCTCACAATATAAATTCAGGTTTAGCCTAGAGTTTCTTTGTTAGCTCAAAATTTTAATCTCTCCTGAGAATATTTGTTTACTCATTCGTTAAATAAGCATTAAATGTTTATACCAATACAACATTATCATCCTTTCCAATATAATTTATCCCCATGAATAATTCTAATACAAAATATCTTTTGATGATATTTTTTTGCTTTAATAACTACTTTACCTATCACATCTCCACACAACAAGCGCTTACACACATATCCTCAAGCCTCAAGGTATATTCTCATAAAATTTTTAACCAGTTCTCCTCACACAACAACTGACATCTCTTCTCTCTGCAAAATCATAAAAAATCTAATGCACAAACAACAACGAAAAGCAAAGCAAAAAAACTGACTGGTGCACATTTTTATTCTTCATCTCTGCAGCTTTGTTCCACATTGTATGTAAATCAAGGAATTAGCATCGTTTTCATATTTGTTTGAGCACCTTTTTGCATTAGAGTCTCATCTCCACATTGTTAACCAGAAAGTAAAACCGAAGCTAAATAGAAAAAATCTTTCCTATAATTTTTACATTTTAAAAACACTGCTCATAAGACATCGGCACTTACAGAACAAGATAATTTGTGATATTTTTCCAAACTACCGTGATACTGGGATATATAGGCAGCATATAAGGTAGAAATTATCGAAATTACACAGGGATTATATTATGATGATTACACGTGTTTAATAACAGGGTACCTTTAGTACAAATGTTAAAATGGATATATACAGCACTGCAAATTATATATGTATTCATGTGTCATAATCTAGTAAATAATCCCTTGGTTGTTTTTAATTAATTTTTATGGTGCAGCAAAAGAGACAGCAGAAAATAAGGAATAAAATGTAATATTAAAGGATTATCATAATATTTCTTCGTATATAATTTGTCATTTGTACTGGATTTTTGGTAAGATGAGGATAGGAGTGGAGTGAACTCTTTTGCACTTATTCATCTGGCTGTTTTACAGCACAACACAACTGATGCATACGATTTTTAATGTTGTTTCGTGATAGACTGGTTCAGTTTCAGTTTCATGACCAAGCAAACTCATTATTTGCTCATGTAATATTGAATGCCTTCCAGCAGAGTATGATAAAAGTGTAAAGTTGTAGGTACGTTTGTATTATTATGTCAAAACTACTTCAAGTCAAGTCAAAAGAAGTTGATTAGGTTCGTTAGAAACAAACTCTGTACGTGTTTTTGCATCAATTTCAATAGGATATTTGCCATATCGCACGAAGTAAAGCTTACACCTGCCAATCCACTCATTTATGATTTTCCAGTCTGTCATGTTATGCGAAAGTAGTAACAACTTTGTTTGCCAATAAATGCAAAGTAGCATAAACAATTGGCAGTAGTTTTGGAAAACAATAAAATTAAAACTCATGAATTTCAAAGAGATTTTTGACCGAAAAGTATATTAAAATATCATGGTGGATTCGTAGATTGTGTGTAAAGAAGTGTAAATAATGCTAATTCTTTGTGATTGGGTGGATTGGTTTAGGGGAACGTGATAATTTTCAGGATATTTTATAGCCAGTTCGTGATTTATAAGTTTTCTCCTGAAAAGAGGTTCCCTACAAAGTTGTTGATTAGTTGGTCGTGTAGAAAATATTAAGTGACAAAAACTAGGTGTGACGCTAATGATGATGAGGGCGATAAAAGGAATGGAGGTGCTACCGGTTCTCCTCGCGGTTGTTTTGAGCAGTGGGCTGCTATTTTATGGGCAGGGGATGGCGATGGTTGCTGCTCAGGATCAAGGAGGTGCGGGGGATGAAAGCGATAACAGAACCCATTGTACGTTTATAAAATAGCTACAATATTTTTTGATTTATTCTATGTATAATATGTCCATAATTTGTAATTAGGAAATACTGATTTAACTTTTTGTATGATTTATCCAGTCAGAATATGTGTTCCTGAGGTTAACTATGCCCAGTGCAAATCAATGGTGACGGATGGACATCCAAAAGCGGGCAGGATTGTATGTGTTCATGCAATAGATAAGTAAGTTTCAAATTAAATGATCAAGATTAAAGATACTTAGCCAAGAATGATTAAATTGAGTGATTAAATAATTAAATATGAATATTTCATAAATCTTGCAGAATTGCTTGCATTGAAAAAATTGTAAAAGACGAAGCCGACTTTATGCCACTGGA
>JAQFYG010000781.1:0-24400 GCA_034694325.1 Entomobrya corticalis | reverse complement strand
CAGACAGACAGACGGACAGACAGACAAACACGACAAAAGCATAACTACGCTTCACTACGTTTCAGCTACGTAATAAATTAGAGGTTCTCAGATCAGAGCGTCAAAACCTTTGCCGCATTTCATAGTAAGTTTAATTAAAGGTGACACTTTCTATATTTAGAGACCTGGTTTTTTATCGTAATATCCTGAAATTTGGCAGCATTTGTTTACAAAATTATTTGTTTACTTACACGTTTTATATTTATTTTCAAGCCACAGATTTGGGCTTGTTTTCAGAACAAATATACCGGAGATAAAACTTGAAATGTTTTTACGTCATATAGCTATGTTTCTTCAGTTTTGCAGGTACGTAGACCAACAGATAGAGAGAATGGCTTCAATAAAAGCAGAAATGTCAGAAATTTGAGAATGGAGAAAGGCACATTCAATATTTAAAATACTTTCAACCTTAAAAATAGATGCCACGGATTCCAGAAGGGAATAGTATATAATGTCAACATGTTATGTTATTGGAACGGGTGTATAATTTATTATACAAAATATAATTTTAAATACTCGTTATGATGTATGCATATGAATAATAAATGTAGCAAGAATGATAAATAATAATATTGTCGGAACTAATTTTTGCGTCTTTTATAACCTTCATAAAAAATAAACCAGTGAAACGTAGCTATAACTGTATTAACTCTCAAACTTTTATACCTTATTATTATTGCACTTGTCTTCAAAATTTACTTCATATTCGTCAATTTTCATTTTTCCATCTACACGTTTCTGATTTCTTATCATCCTTTCGGTGAATAAAAGCAAAGGTAGCAGCAAATATTTTATAATGACGTTAAAATAATTTTTTGAAATTCCGTATTAGAGTAGTTGGTAAACCGATGCCGTAGCTCACTATTACACGGAAATTATCATTAAATTTCAACGATAATAAATGTTTTTTTCAATGACTTCCGTTTAAATTGAACGAACCTTAATCATGATGTAACTCGAAAAAATTTTTTGAAAAGAATTATGTTTATCTGTTTCATTGGAGCACGTAATTCAATACGGAAATATTTCAATCTATAATATACGATGAGCTTATTAGTTAAATGTTAAATTTGTGTGCATTTATGACAGTTGTATTTAAGTAACCGTTTAAATTTTATTTTAAATTAATAAAACCGCATTGTCACTATTTTAAGGCAATTGATAAAGCATTGTATTTTATCGCCAGAAAGGTTTTGAAATATTTGTACAAATGAAACTAGTTTAGATGAAATGATGATGATGATGACAAATAGACATTGCAATAAATATACCGCATACAGATTTTGAACTTGTTTTAACGGAAGACCACAATGATCAATTTGTGTTGGAAAACAAAAAAGCATGGTATGAGATGCAGTAAGCATTCATTTTTGTATTAAATATTAAAATAAAACTACCAAAGCACCCCTATTTGTATGTAGTTGAAGCTCAGCGCCACCACATACAAGTTTAGGTGTAAAACATTATTGCACATCGATCAGACAATGAAAGAAAACTAAGGAGTGGGCAGATATGGGCAATATAACTGTTGCCATAGTCGGGACACCAATGTCGGAAAGTTTTCCTGCTATTCAAATTCCATTTACCCTCCAGACTAACTTTGTCTGCTTTTTCAGCATTTATCATCTTTCTAAAGGTCTGAGTTGAGCACTGTAAAAACATTAATTCAAGCTTTTGTATGTTATGGCATCAAATTATAATAATTTGGATGAAGATGACGATAAAAACTTACGTGACTTATACACAGACTTGTTTCTTCTTATGGTTTTTATTCACAAACATTACGAAATATAATTTTGAATCCTGCGCATATATCACATTTCAGTTAATGATAACAATCTGATCTCATAGCTGATAGCATAAGAGGAAACAAATAAATAGTTCAAGCAAACTCAGTTTATGTTAGTAATTCTTTCGAGCAACTAATTTCGTGAACTTCCCTATTTACACACGGTTTCTATTTATGTATTAAGGAAGAGATTCATATTGTCATCGCTAATAGGTTACTAGCAATTTGTAAATATCATTTGTAAGTACATCTATTTTTATATCGACTCCGAGTCCCCTTTTTATATGATAAACTGTCTTTGCTGTGCAACGGATCATTTTTCACACAAACTACCATGTTTTACATGTCTTTTTCCGCAGATTCGCAAACAACTACTTTTGAACGCTTGCAAAGAGTACTACTGCTTTCTCATGCACTCGCAAGGATGGAATTATATTACAATCATTTTAATTTTAAAACAGTCTTTTTACTTAAAAAAACAAAGTTAAATATTTGTTGGTCGTTATTCAAACAACACGGGCGGATAAATATCTATCAAGTTTCTTCATAAAATTTAATTGAAAATCCTAGCACGTTTTTAAATTATTCAGATCCGTTCACAGGCATTACTGTTAGCCTAAAAACAATTACACCTATGAAGAATTCTCAAATAAAGCATGCTTACTAATTATATTCGTAAAGATGTTTATTACCAGCGTATTTGGAAACGGTACAACGACATATTGATCATGCATGATGCATTAATGATTTATATGTATA
Organism: Entomobrya corticalis; assembly: GCA_034694325.1. Classification (NCBI taxonomy): domain Eukaryota; kingdom Metazoa; phylum Arthropoda; class Collembola; order Entomobryomorpha; family Entomobryidae; genus Entomobrya; species Entomobrya corticalis. Next base: position 21,813 of record JAQFYG010000781.1, on the reverse strand, counting down.
CAACATAACGAGTATTTAAAATTGCAATATTTTGTGTGTAACAAGCCGTGATTAAGTCACGGGAGAGTAAAGAAGATGAGTGTCGTTATAAATAGCAAGTAAAATCGAATCTCGTAATTACGAAAAAACAAATCTCGTAATTACGAAAGAAAGGAATCTCGTTATTACGAACAAACGAATCTCGTTATTACGAACAAACGAATCTCATAATAACGAAACAAAAGTATCTTGTAATCTCGAAAGAAACGAATCTCGTAATCCTGATGATGGTAAAAACGTTTATGACGCTTTAGGACCTCTTCCGAACCTGGATTACGATTTTGCTCATGGCGCTTTAAAAAAAGTTGACAAGTATTCAACCCTATATCGAAATATGCAGTGAATACTTTTTGACCTCTGGTGACCTATGGAGTAAGATTTGACATGTGGTGTTTTGACAAAGGTTGATCAGTGTTGTCTCCTCTTTTGAAATATGCAATAAAAACATTTTGCCCTTAAGTCAACATGTGACATTGTCTGACCTGCCGTTTCCGGTGTGGTTGCCCCATAACGCTGAAAATCACTAGCAATTAAGCTTATGACGTAAGAAGTCTATATACGAAGATTGAAGATGATTTGTCAAACGGTTGAAGAGTTAGAGCGCGAACTGACGGACGGACAGACAAACAAACTAATCGCATAACTACGATGATTCTCATCTTCGTAATAAATCATACCTCCTTTCAAATAACTTAGCATGTTGATATTATTATTCAATTGTTAAACCAGGTTGTGGAATCCGTGGCATACATTTGTAAAGATGAAAGTACTGTAAAATTGTGAATATGGCATTCGCTATTCTCAGAATTCTGACATGTTCGCTTTGATTGAAGACAAACTTTCTATCTGCTGAGGAATTTATCTGCAATACTGATGAAACATTACCAGTCGGCGTTGTAACTTGTCAAAAGTTTTGTTAAATAAATTTATGCAGCCACTTATTAATGCTGACGTTACTGATTCTTCATCGTTTAGTTCATGACTAGCTTGGAAAAATCATCGTCATCTTAATTTAAATTATATATTGTGCTAAGATGCACGCATTTTCATGCATTTTCACTTAGAATGCACGACTGAATTCGCTTTCATTTTCACAAACTTGAGAGTTCAACTCAATTTTTGTTGTCTACTACTCAATTTCACCACCATACCGGGACCTTAAGTTAACTAGCTGCTGTTTTACAGCAACAATCTCTTAATTGGCGTCAAACTTGAACTAGGCATACTCACACATTATTATGGATGTGCTTCCGTTTTTAATTAATATGACCAACTTAATACTGACAGCAGCTCATAGTAATTTTAAGCTTAGCTTCAGTTAATATTTTCCCAAAAACAATGCTGAAGTACCCAATTGGTTCGTGATTTATTTGATTTTTATTTTCTTTCTCTCATTTGACATTTCTTATCATTTTATCTATTCAACTTTACTGTACAAATACTTTTAAAAGTTCCCATTCATATTTTGTTATCAATGAAAATGTTATGATTTATTATATCATTTACATGTACTGTACATTGTATCTGTAACGGTATTCCTAACGTATTTTAAGTTTTATTTACTGATATGGATGTTTTGTATGCCATGACAAAGTAGTCTGCAATAAGGAAAATCAAGTCAATTTCAAATTATATAATTGAATTGGGTTTTCAATCTTCAATGTTTGACGTATGTGGGGTACTACAAATAAATTGATCTTTAACCTTATTTTTCATTTTTTAGCAGCTCTTGTCAAAAAAAGAATTTGTTTACTTACATTTTTTTATATATTAGCAAGCCACAGATTGGGTACTTGTTTTTAGAACAAATACAACTAAGTGAAAACTTTTGACATGTTATAACGCCGTGCAGTTGTGTTTCTTCAGTTTTGCAGGTCAATGAGTTAAAAATAGAGAGTTTATCTACAGTCAAAGAAAAAATATCAGAATTTGAGAATAGCTAGAGCCAATATTAACATTTAAATTTCTTTCAATATTACAAATGTATGCCACTATTTCCTCAGTCTGGCTCAAGAAGGGAATAATAATGTCCACATGTTATAATACATATTATTATTTTCAAAACTTGACATTTTTAAATACTCTTTATGATGTATGCATATGAATTATAAATGTAAAAAGAATGATGTGTCTTTCTTTGCTCTGTTTCCGCATACTAGTTAGGTTAATAATATGTCTTCGATATGTTTCAAGTGACTTGTTTCTTGAACAAATTAACCGTAGTGAAAACGTTTGAAATGTTTCAACGCCATATAGCTGTGTTTCGTCAGTTTTGCAGTTCTGTTGATCAGCAGATAGATAGTTTGCAATTTCTTCAATCAAAGCAAGAATATCAGAAATTTGAGAAAATAAATGCCGAATTCTAAATTGTAAAAATCTTTCATCCTTAAAAGTACATGCCACGGATTCCACAATCTGGTTCAAGAAGGGAATCTATATAATAAAAGAACAAGCCTTTCTTTAGCAATCCTTTGCGTCGAATAATCTCAGAAGTGTTCCAACTATACAAGTTGTCTTGCATGTCATTCAAAAGCTTATGCGATGTAGATTTGTGTAGTTATATTTAGATTTCCTTAATTTGAATTTTTAACGCTCAAAAAATTAACGATAAAGAAGGAGTGCTTTTGTATTTACTTAACATGTGAGGTTATTTCAAATGGGGCTGAATTTGAATTTGAATTTGGACTTTATTACGTTCTTGCCATTACAGTGTATACACAGGCTCCTAAATGGTGACACGTTACAAATATGATAATAAACTATCTAGAATAATTTTAAAATCTAAATAAATTTACTTAAGACATAAAAACATTGATCATTTTTAATTTAATTTACCATCCAATATTAAGCATTTTATTTTTTCCAAACTAATATGTACCAACTTCAAATCCCTTGGAAGTTTGTTCCAGAGAGATATCCCTCGGTATTCTAACGAATCTTTGAATGCTTCAGATTTAAACTTTGGAACAATTAGTCTAGGAATATCGTGCAAAACTGATTGCTTTGTCATTTCTTTAATATCACTTTTGATATCAGCAAATACTCCTTTCAGGATGACATAATCCCTACGTTGTTGCAAAGACATCAAATTATACAATTTGCCCATTTCAGATAAATCATTTTTTCCTTAACACTTTTTCTGGTACCTAGTTGGATATGTAACTTCATAAAGAAATTTGTCAATTTTCCTCTGAATAACATCTAGTTGATTATCAGCTTGAATAGCCCATATATCAATACCATAGTCTATTACAGAATGCAAATGGGCATTCACTAACACTTTAAATACTTGACATGTCAGATGTCGTTTAAAACCTCTTAAATATTTTATTTTATTGCTAAGTTTAGTCATGACATGCTCAAAGTGCAGTTTAAAACTAAGTGTAGGATCAAATATTAATCCCAAATATTTAAAACTTTACACTCGCTCTATGCTGTTACCTCTACAATCCAACTGTGTAACATTTTCTTTCCTTATTGTCCTATCCATAGCGTTTTGAAAATACATACACTTTGACTTATCAAAATTAATTTTCATACAGTTTGACTCACACCATGACAAAATCTTTTCCATTTCTAATGTTAATTTTTTATTTATTTCTTTAATTTGGTTTACCTTCTATGTAAATGATGCGTAGCTACGCATGGCTGTGCTGATTTCGTACACACTTTGCATAAGGCCATGATCTGTAATGAGGTAACATGGCTCAGAATGGATCAATTCATGTAAATTACGTAAGAAGTAGTTGGAGTGTGTCAATTCAAATAAATTACATAATATTGGGCTGAATTGGGCCAGTTCAAGTAAATTACGTAATAATAGTTTGGAATGGGTAAATCCAAGCTAATTACGTAATAGTATGTTGGAATGGGTCAATTCATGTTAATTACGTAATAAATAGTTGGAATGTGTCAATTCATGTAAATTACGTAATTATGGGTTGGAATGGGTTAGTTCATGTAAATTGCTTAAGTATGGTCACGAATGGGTCAGTTCAAGTAAATTACGTAATAATGGGATTCAGTAGCTCCATTCAAGTAAATTACGTAATAATGGGATTCAGTAGCTCCATTCAAGTAAATTACGTAATAATGGGATTCATTAGCTCCATTCAAGTAAATTACGTAATAATGGGGTTAATGGGGTGCAGTGGTTCCATTCAAGTAAATTACGTAATAATGGGGTGCAGTGGTTCCATTCAAGTAAATTACGTAATAATGGGGTGCAGTGGTTCCATTCAAGTAAATTACGTAATAATGGGTTTGAATGAGTTAATTCAAGTAAATATATGTAATAATGGGCTGGAATGGTTTAATTTAAATAAATTAATAATAATAATAATGGGTGGGAATACGCCAATACGAGTAAAAGTCCATTGTAATTAGTCAATTCACATAATTTATGTATCAGTGGATTATGCTTCTAAATTTTGGACATGTGTGAGCAAATATTTCAAAATTTGATTGAATCAATGTAAATAAACGCGAATCGTTGAATTTATGGAAAAAATATTTTTCGGCTAAAACAGTTCTTTTCTGGAGCCCGTCATTTGTGACGGGCTATTCATCTAGTAATATATATAATGTCAACATGTTATGTTACTGGGAAGAAGGAATAACTTATTACGCACACAAATTTACAATATTAAATACTCGTTATGATGTATGCATATGAATCATACATGTGTTAGGAATTATAAATGTGTCTTTGCCTGGTTTCCAAATACTAATCACGCTATTACTATGCCTTTGATATTTTTCAGGCTATTGGAATTCCACTCATACGTTAACCATTCAGGCCGACTGCGTCTGCTTTTTCTATTTTATTGATAACAATCTGATCTCACAGCTGACAGCATAAGAAGCAAAATAAATAGTTCAAACAAACTCAGCTCATATAATTATTCTTCGCATCCGGGTTCCCATCGTCTATGATCAACAATTTCATCTGTGCAAAGAATCATTATTCACACAAAGTACCATGTATTTACACGTATTTCTCTGCAGATGTACAACCGGCAACTTTTAAATGCTTGCAATGACTATTACTGATTTTCCTGCACTCGCAAAAATGGAATATTATTACATTCATTTCAATTTTTAAGCACTTACTTTTTACTTTGAAAAGGCAATAAAAATATTTGTTGGGCGTTATTTAAGCAACGCCGGAGGATAAAACCAGCGTATTTGGAAACTGTACAAACACATATTGACAATTTCTGCTACATTCATGAATCATACGCGTACATCATAACGAGTATTTAAAATTGTTAATTTTTGTGTGTTATAAGACATACCTCCATTTCAATAGCATAAAATGTTGAAGTTATATATTATTTACTTATTGAACCGGTTTATGGAATCCGTGGCATGTATTTTTATTGTTGAATAGTTTTTGCAATTGTAAATATGGCTTTTGCTGTTCTCAGATTTTGTCATTTTTGCTTTGACTGCAGACAAGTTATCTACCTGCTACTCATCGGACCTGCAAAACTAAAGAAATACAGCTATACGGCGTTGTAACATTTCAAAAGTTTTCACTTTGTTGTTTTTGTTCTAAAAACAAGCCCCAATCTGTGACTTGCTAATATATATAAAAAGTAATGGTAAGCAAATAAGTTTGTAGACAATTGCTGCTAGATAATGAAAAATAAGGTTGCAGATCAATTTATTTGTAGAACGCCACATATTCACAGATTGAAACTCCAATACATTTGTATAAATGATATAATACATCATAACTTCTTGATTGATCACAACAGATGAATATGAACTATTAAAAGGTCTTGTACAAGAGGAATCAGTGACATAGTTGAAATGATAACAAATGGCAATTGAGAGAAATAAAATAAAATTCAAATAAACCACGAACACATTTTGTACTTTAACATATTTTCGGGAAAATGCAAAATATTTGGTTTTTAAAATAGAAAAGGTTAATATTTTGAGCTGATGTCAGTATTAAGTAGGTCAAGGTAAGGATAAAACGAAAGCACGTCGACAATAATATGTAAGTATTCCTAGGTAGAGCTTAACGCCAATACTGAGATTGCTGCTGTGAAACAGGAACATTTAGCTGGAATATACGAGAACGGCGTTGGTTCAATGATAGTTGACAGCAATAAATGAAAATAAACATCAATTAAGTGCAAATGCAAGAAAACTATGGAAGTGAATTATAGAATTATAGAGTTATCAAGGAAATTTATCATAACTATATCCCTTCCGTCTACATACATACACCTTAATTTCCTGTAACTCCAGTAATCTTTGGAAAAGTTTAACTTTGCAAATATTTTTGTATTGAACTTCTGTACCTTAGCACAATATCTAATTTAGATAAAGATGACGATGAATTTTTCTAGCTATTCATGACCTACTAAGATTTAAAGGCAGTAACGTCAACATGAATAAGTGGCTGCATACATATTTTAACACGACGGCATTAAATACTGTAGATATATTTAATAAAGTAGTTAGTAGCAATAGTTAACCATTATGAAATTAATTAAAACCAAACCAATTTACAAGTGAAGGAGAACTAGGACTCTAAATTAGTGATATACGTGTTACGTTAAACCTACGTACATACACAGTTTTTGTGCATTCAAAGCAAAAAATGAATTATACAATCAGTAATCGAAAAAGCAGCATTGTTGAAAGCCTTACTTGCTACTTGACTCACGACATCAGCTTGTAGATTTAGTCTGGTCAAAAATCTTACTGTGTAAATTTCTGATGTAAAACGCGGTTTCATTTTGAAAATCAAATAACACTCAGATATTTAAGATAAACCAGGAGTACATCAGGTAGTAATAGATTCTGTATTACAAGGAAATAAGGGTGTAATAAATACCCAAAACAGTATTATTACTTAATTTGTTATATGTTGATTTAATTCAGAAACATAAATGTTGTCGTATCAAACTTTTGCATTATTTATAAGTTCCATAAAAATATAAGCCAGTAAATCGCTTTTCTGAATTTATTGACCTTGTAAATTTAATTTCTCATCTTTTCCACAAATTTTTGTTATTTTTATTACATTAGTTGATTTTTAAGCCCGTAAATTCCGAGTCCTCACCAACTTTTGACTACCTGTAGTTTCGGTAGTCTTTACCACATTTAGTAAGTTTTAAGGCCACATCTTCAGCGTTCCCACTCACCTTTCATACAATAAAATCATATATATCAGACAAATATATTATAATGGCATTGAAATAATTTGCTAAATATCAAAACTTAAGGAGCTGGTCAACACATGCTGAAGCGTACTAGTTTAGAAAGAAGTCATTTTAAAGCTACATTGACAATAATTATCCATAATAAAAATGACGTCTGATTTAATTGATAATAACTTCATAAAGCTTTAACTCGAAAAACAGTTTGTAATAATTTTAGTTATCTGTTATTTACAAATTACAATACGTTATACAATACAGAAAAGTTTAAATCTATAAAATACAATAAACGTATTAGTTAAATATTCAATTTATGTTGGTCAGTTAGAGCGATTGAGAGAGAAAAAATCTAATAAGCCACAAATTTATTTTTTTACTTTTTTTCAGCAAACTATTAAATGTTTTGTTTTTGAAATAAAAAAGTCGATAAATAAGAACTGCTGTCAATGTTAAGTAGATCATAGTAGAGAAAGAACGAAAGCACATCCGAAATATGGTGTAAGCATTCCGAGGTAGAGATTAACGCCAATACCGAGATTGTTGCTGTAATAGAGCACCAATCTCTCAAAAAGATGCGAGAGTAACGTTTGTACAATGGGTAGTAAACATCAATAAATGAATTAAACTTTCGAACTAGTGAAAATATAAGAAAAAGAAGTGACCATTTCTTATTATAACTATAATCCTTCCCTGTAACTTTATCTCCAGTTCCTGCGATTCTAATAATTTTTGGAATTGTTTGACCATTGTAAAAATTTTGTAAGCTTCTGCATCTGGGCACAATGTCTAATTTACATAAAGATGACGATGAATTTTCCTAGCTAGCCATGACTTAAACTATCAAAAAAGCAGTAACGTCAACATGAATAATTGGCTGTATACATTTTTAGCACGAAGGTAGTAGACACTATTGATGTATTTATTGGTTAGTTAGGAGCAGCTACTGTTTTTACTTGAAAGTATTGTCTAAAAGCATTTGATTCAGTTTTACTTCTTTTTATAAATTGCTTGTCGGTTTATTTTGTCATCAAATCTGAAAGACAACATAATTGAGATTTATGAAGTGGGAACAATTGTCCCTATTTAAAAACTATTTAATAAACTTTATCAACGTTACTGTTAATCGAAATGACTCGCCAGTGGTCTTTCGATTATTTGAAATATTGTAGAATTTAAGACAGCCACTTCTTTGAAGGACATCCACGCTGAGTTACACAACACGTTTTACTCCTTTGACTCTCTTTCAAATTCAAAATTTAATATGTAATTAATTTAAAATGTATTAATTTATATCCCCAGTGTAGTTGATACGTCTGTTTAAAAGTTATTTAAATGCAGCCGAGTAGTTTTTATTTCGCAGCCAAGTTTGGTTTTAAATCGTGTTTTGTCTATTTTATTTCATTCTGTATCGAATTCATTGCGCACTTCCATAAAATCCTTGCTAATAATTACATCACTTTTGAATAGAAAACATAATTTCTGTCGTTCTTATACATCATAGTTGTGTGAAAGCGAATCGGTAAATGAAATGTGAATATAAGTGATAATGACATACTATTTGATGAAGAAAGACTGAAAATCTTCATTTGTTAACACGAAAATGTTGCTATTAACTAATACTACTTTTGACGTTAAATTTTGTTCAGTAATCTTTTAACTTCTTTGAACAGAATCTGCATATTTTTACTGTTCGCAAGCAAGCAATACGTATTTCCTTAAACAGTGTTTTGAAAAAAAATACTTAAACAGTTGTAACGCCATTAACTATATTGTGTCTGTATGAAGGAAGTATTGAACTTAAGGTCATAAAGGACACCGAATTTACAGGAATTACCACAGAAAATCATAAACAATGATAGAATAGGCTAAATAAATGCACTTGTTCTATTTTGTAATCGACAAAATACATTACTAGATGTTGCACACTCAAGAAACATTTACTAATCCTACATCAGAAAAGAATATTTAGTACATTCTTCCTTATTCTAATTTAATGCATTCGCATATGAAAGAGCATTGAAAACATTTTGTTTTTGACAATTTGAGTTGCAATAAATCTTGTTAACAAATATTATTATCTGTTGCGTATATTATTTTATTTTTTGTTCTTTCTCCACAATCAATTTCCATCCATTACTGAAAAGATATAATCAAATTGTGACTAATCTAAAAATTCCGTGCCCGCTCAAGCCGTATGTAAGTTTGTATACATAAATAAGTATTACCGTTACTTATGATAACAAGAGATTTTAGCTGTATGTATTTATCACAACAGGCGATATATTACCAACCAATGATAAATTGGGCTTTTATAAAGTAAAGCGATGATGCTCATAACAACTTGTGCCAATATTTAACACAAGTTGCTACCTCATTACGTGCAAAACTTTGCATGCATTATTTATGAGGTTATGAACAAATCAATCAGAAAAAACTGATAAACAAGCTATGCCACCTTAAATAATTTCATTACGCAAAATCTGAGAAGAAAGCAGACAATAAGAATGTATTTTGCATTATCACAAACAAGTACAGCTACTTGATCTATAAGGTTTTTTGTTTATCAGGCTCTTGTTTATCTCTAATCGTGTCCTTCTTGTTTGCATAAAATTGATAAAATAACATTTTTAGGGTCTATTATCAATCTCATATGAATAAATCAGATAAGAAACTTTTCTTAAACTATATAAAGTTTCTTATCAATTTAATGCAAATGAGCAATATAAAACAGTGCTAAGTGTCTGACTAACTAAAATCCTTTTAGTTCCCGGATATGTACACATCTGTTAATAAATTAGTTTGGGTAGCACTTCAACAAAACCACTAAAATTAAAAACTTGAGGCTTTGGTATAAACAAGCTAGAACGCGCATATACCATCATAGCTTTTATTTGTTAACCTGCAAAATTTTTGTACTTCAATTTTTAGTTTAACATGGTTTCCATTTATTTTTACATATTTTTCCTTTTTATTTTCTTCCCTGTACCTTCCGTTGCCTTTAGTTATTTTGAAAATTTCCATCAAATTGTGACTAATTTAAATGCCCATCTGAAGCCTTTTTCCAATTGTCTACTTAACATAATAAATTTCCCCGGTGCTGAATTTTTTCCATTTCAAAATCCTTTAGTTCTTTCCCGTTATTTTCCCCATCGTAAATGGCAATTAATACGAGATTGGAAATGGAGAAGTGATACATCTAGCGTATTTAGAAAACTGCCAATAATTCTCAATAATCCAAATAAATGGCCCAATCACAGTACATCATACAATGACGACATATCTACTCGATGGTGGAATAAAGAAGACTTCAAACTTGCAGATTACTCAACAAAGTCAAAGTCTTGAAACTGTGAAGCACATATTTACCTTGATGTGCCATCACCTCGTCTGTCTAAATTCAGACATTACTTTACAAGCGGGAAACATCCTAATCCAGCTTTCCTACCTTTGGCAACTCCAATCAGCTTTACCGAAATTTGGAAAGCACCTGCTCATTTTTGGGACAATCATGTTCCAATATTTTTATTCAAATCTTGGTTGTTCGTTTTAACTAGGCCTACATATACCATTATGGCAGCAGAAGAAGATGTTACAGGAAATACACTTCCCGTGCCACTTCCTTGGTACAAAACAGTTCTAAGGCAGCGGGAATCTACTACAGATTACTTATTAAAAATGACGCTAAAAAAACGCCAAAATGGTACACTCTACATTAAAAAGGTATATCTATTGACACTTGAACCAATTACAAGCAAAAGTTGTTCTCAAAAAGGGCCGTATAGCTATATGGAGCTGATGAAATTTGAATCTCAAAATATCAATACGTTGCCGGCTGTCAAAGAAAATCTAACAAATAGACTTTTAGTAGCAAAAATATTTGTTAATTACCTTAATGAAGCATCAAAATTCGGCTATTTTAAAGAACACAATTATACTCAACTTCGCAAAAATTTTCCTGAATTGCCATCTCAACACATTGCATATCTTCAAGTAGCAATGCTAGGTTCTGTTTTCAGGAATATTTCTTTCCAAATCAAAACTTCATCAAATCAAGATATGGTTCAAGCTGAAGAAGAAGATGGAGACTTGTGCAAACTAATGAAAATGAATAGCAAGAACCGTCGACGACGTTCATTTAGCTGCCATATCGAGATAGGAATTCTGCCAACAGTCAGTGGAAGTGTAGATTCGACCAATTTTGGCGCTTATACTCGGTATCACTTTAGTCGACGTAGATATCATTTCGTAGCATGTGGCGTTTTACCTAATGGAAATACACTGCCATATTTTGAGTTGGTAGCCTCATTAGATCTATGCTCGTGGATTTGTGTCCTTGTGGCAACTATAGGAACATTTGTAGTCTTTTTTAGAATTTTTAACTTTTATAAAAATATTAAAACAAACATGAAATCAATTAATTTTGAATTCCAGCTTAGATACATAGCTTTTATCATGATTGGACCACCTATCGAGCAATCTATTATTTATGATATTCAATTGTATAAATTGCAAGCTTGTCGATACCTACTCTGCTCCTATATCATAGTGTGATTGTTGCTTAGCAACTTTTACAAAGGTGACAACATAACAGTTTTGACCAGCCCTTTGCGTTCAACTCCGATAAAATATTTTGACCAGTTGGTTGAAAAAAACATTTCCACGTATGCAGGACCCATTGAACTAATTAAAACATGGCTTCAACAAAGGCACGATACAACATTGGAGGAAATGCCGTATAAACAACATGTCAAATTACCAAACGTGACATCAGAAATTATCCATATTTCAGCAGGGTCTGTTCAAGCTCATATAACGATTCCGGTAAAACGGGAACTGCCGTCTCAGTTAACTAATATGCAACAAAAGTACTTGAATCATTCAAAACTTCATCCGAAATGGGAAAAAATTAAATCTGCTAATTTATCTGATTATCTAAAAATCATGGACAAATCATGTCGAAAAGGAAATCAAGCAATAATTTTGCGAGAATACATGGCCAATTTGATGAATACTGGGTTAAGAACCAAGCATGAATCTTACATCAGTAAAGAAATCTTATCTCAGTCATTTGTAGGATACAGATTACTGAATGAATTTAATGATAAAATTGTTCAACAGTTAGAGGGACTCTTTTCATCTGGGATTGTTGACTATTGGATCAAGTTTGTAAATAAACATATGACGAATTATTATTCAAAATATATTAAAGGTGGTAGCGACAATGTGACAAATGAGAGCAAAATTGTTAAAAGTAAAACTTCAATGGACGGCGGTATAGTTGTTGTTTTTTTCATAATTCCGTTTGGAAATTTGATTACAATTTCAGTATTGTTGATGGAAAAGGGTAAAAATGCATTTAAAATATATTTATCGAAAACTAGAGCTGCCATAATAAATGTACGTCCCAATACACAAGCCAAACGACAAAATCATATATATAAAAGGCCAGTTCTGTGTGTGTGTGTGTCTGTGTGTTTGTGTGAAACGCTTGGCCACCTATTGAGAGAAAATCAAACTATGTGGCCAGAGTTGTACCATATTGTCTTGGTGATGCAAATTTCACTGCGAAAAAAACAAAATTTGCGGCCTGCAAATTTTTGGACATGAGATATTGTCTTGGTGATGCAAATTTCACTGCGAAAAAACAAAATTTGCGGCCCGCAAATAAAAAAATTGCGCCCTGCAAAAAAAAAATTTGCGCCCTGCAAAAACAAAATTTGCGGCCCGCAAATTTTTGGACATATGAGATATTGTGTTGGTTATGCAAATTTCACTGCGCAAAAACAAAATTTGCGGCCCGCAAAAAAAAAATTTGCGCCCCGCAAAAACAAAATTTGCGGCCCGCAAATTTTGGACATATGAGATATTGTGTTGGTGATGCAAATTTCACTGTGCAAAAACAAAATTTGCGGCCCGCAAATTTTGGGACATATGAGATATTACGTTGGTGATGCAAATTTCACTGCGCAAAAACGAAATTTGCGGCCTGCATTTTTGCAAACGGTCGTCCCTAATAAGTTTTATTCAATTTATTTTATCACATTAGTTTAAATTGAGGAATTATATTAAAGCACCCGTCATTACTGTGACGGGCCCGAAAAGCTAGTGCATTAAAGAAAATGTCAGGAGTTAAAGAGTTGATAAACAGAGCGTATTTTTATGCTATAATAAGGAGAAAGTTTAAAATATTTTTAAATAAATAACTAATTTAATTTACACTTTAGCTTTGCTGTTGAAAGTAAATTTTCACGGACCTAGTTACCGTGACACTAATTAAATATTGAATAAATAAAATATTACCTTACAGTGTTAAGATGGTTTTTGAAACCGCATATTCAAAACTTGAAGCAGAAAGCCTGAATTACTGAAAATGCATAACAGAAAATCCTAAGTCTCAAAGTGTTAGTACGTACTTATAAAGTACCAAACTTGCAGTTCTTCTCTGAATCTGCTCCAAACAGTTAAATACATTCAGGCCTTCTGGTATGTATAGTGAAATTATTGCGTTACTTCAAATAGTTCAGATTAAACTGATATTTATACTGTCAAGAAATAAATGTAAAAAGTAATTATATGCCGCGTTTGAATTATACGTGCAGAATATATCACTTCAGATAAAAAGGTTCGATGTAAAAAATGTATGCACTCCATGATCTTATAATACATATACATGCATATAATTTCATTAAAACAGCCGATGCGATCAGTAATTGACTGAACTAAATATCACTTCAATAAATCACATACATACATACATACATGGGTGCATTCGGCAGCTTTCAGTAAATGAAATTTTTCATGTTCATTTTTTAAATTTCTTGGATGCCAGATGGTTTAGCATCCTTTTTGAGGTCAAATGACAATTTTAAACTTCAGGCGTCTTTTTGAAAAATTTTCAGTACGAGCGGTCAAAGGTCATCATGTCATTTTGGAAAGTATTCTCTGGCGCTGCTAGTTTTTGGCCTATGGGGCTGAAACTTTATATTTGGGGTCCTTGGTAATTTATCTGGTGGAGACTTTTTTGTTTTTTCGAAATTAGATCAATTTACAATATTATAGACAAAACAAAAAAATTTGCCATGGTAACCTTTACATCTGTAATGTTGAAAATGTGCTGTTATTAAAGTTCATTAATTAAATCCATTATTTAATCGAATTTCGAAAAAACAAAAAAGTCTCCCCCAGATAAATTACCAAGGACCCCAAATATGAAGTTTCAGCCCCATAGGCCAAAAACTAGCAGCGCCAGTGCAATCCTTCCAAAATGACATGGTGACCTTTGACCGCTCGTACTGAAAAATTTTCAAAAAGACGCCTGAAGTAAAATTGTCATTTGACCTCAAAAAGGATGCTAAATAATCTGGCATCGAAGAAATTTAAAAAATTAAGCATATAAAATTTCATTTACTGAAAGCTGCCGAATGCACCCACATACATACATGTGTACTTAATAAAGTTTTGAAGTTAAATTTTCAATTTTTCATAATGTGCTTCACTAAAGGATCGGTATTAACCGTTTCACTCATCTCTTTTCGTCTTTCGTTCTATTTTTGGTAATATCAACTCGGTGTCAACCCAAATACAAGCATAATATTAGGTTTGGTCGACCTGTTGATAAAGCTTTATGATAAGGTAACCTTAAAAGCATACAATGTTTGGAAATAAGAAAATCTTTAAAACTTGGTTCTTTGGATCTGTATTTTTTGTTTTGTTATTCAGCACCACAATAAATTATATCTGTCATGTGGGTTTTCACTGAATAAAAGGGTTTGCGTGTGCGTCTTAAGTTGATAGTAAGCATAAACTATAATGTTATATTATTGCAGACTTCCAAACATCCTTCAAGGTGCGTCGATATCACCACATTTAAAGTTCAACGCCATAAAGATAATAATCTACCAAATGAATTCTCTACGAGACACAAGATATGTGGTCGGGAAAAGATAGACGCAGGAATAATATAAACGTGCCAAGCACATGGTAAAAAATTAATTACGATATGCCAAACTTACCTTGGCTATTGCAGTGATATTAAACTCTATTTTTCAGCTTCAGTCAAATGATTCGTTTATAAAGTAATGGTGAAAATGATGAGAAATATGTCTTTAAAGTTTGTTTTGAGTTAGAGTTCTATTTGCGATCTCTCATTCCAGTAAATTATATTTAATAATTTTTAATCATCATCGTCTTTTAGCAAAAAACGTTAGTACACCTTTCCAATTTTCTAAAGCTTGCAGTTGCGAAATAATTTAAAGTAAAGTATAGAGTCACTCACATAAACTAATACAAAATTCAACGGCTGCGTAGCTATCGTCCCTTTAAATACTCGAATTGAAAAAGACAGGGAAAACAGTTCAGAGGAATTGGATAGACTAGATATTTGACAAAACACGTATAAAGTTAAATTAGTGTTTATTAAGCATGTAAGCATTTACTTTTAATAAATTGTGTTAATATGCACATGCATGTTCATTAAGATAATTGTAATACAATATGTTCTGCGTTCCAGCAATCACATCTGATCCAAAACCCGTTTTTTTGCAGATACTTCTGTTACGTTTTCTTCAATTCACTACTGGTAAGCTATGTTACAATAAAACCTTGTAAAACTAAGACATTACCAAAGAAATAGATTTAAAGGAAAAATCAAATCAAATATAATTTAAGCTGGAAATGCTGGAAATTAAATTACATAAGTTAGCTAGTTTATCAGGAAATTTAAGATTTATTATTTTTATTGGGATTCAATACCAAAACCAGCTGAACAGTCAGATTAATTGCATAATTTATGCAAACTAAAGGTGTCAGCTGGTCAATATAATTGCAGGAGCCAAATCTAATCCTCAGTGTAGGACATGATCTCCAAAATTTTTGTTCCAGCCTTGAAGCCAAGGTATTATATTTTCCGATATTTTCACGGAGCGCAGTAATATTTTGATACAATAATTTAGATTGAGTGTAAATGTTTACCATACCGCTCAAAATTAAAATAATCAGCAGAGATCCATCAAAGATACAAATAGCAGCAAGAAATAGTAAAACAATGTTTTTGCGTGACCAAGAAACTGTCAAAACAATGGTTAGTCCACTTGTAAGTACCCAAATCAAAGTTGTTATTTCACTTGTTAGTAATACATCTCGGCAAATAAAATTAAATATCTTCATCATAACTTGAATTTGTCTGAAAGCTCCCATCTTTTCCATTGTAGAATAACTGATTGATGAGTATGTTTGCCTGTATCTGTAGAAAATAAATACTTGTTATAAAAGCATCTATGAAATTAGCTTTTGTTTAAGATTTATTTAAATTATTATTACCTTTTTAGAGCCATTTGAATGCTAATTACTGATGCGAAAAACAGACTGTTGACAACAAAAACGTTCTTACTCATTGCAAACGTCCAGATACACATATTTAAGGAAAAGACGCAAACGTAACTAATGATGCTCCTGCCAAGAGTCACAGTTAATCCATTGCATCCAGGTAAAAGCCAATAAAATACAAGGGAAGGTTTACACGGGCTTAGTCCATGTAAGCCAATAACGAACATTGTCGGAAGTATTTTGTGCGTGTACATGAGCTCATACGCAAACAATATTATGAAGCGGTTCCATAAAGAATCATTTTGGGTCCTTGATTCTTTGGAAATTTTTAGTTTGGTTAGAAAATCAATACAGAAAAAGCATCAAAACATTATTAAAAGTAATTTGATAATACGAAAAATTCGTTTGGATTAGGTGTTCTTACCAAACGTGGAAAACTGTTCATGAAACTGAAAATTTCCATTCAGATATTGTATAATATCATTAGACTTTTTTCTGTATTCACGTGCATGCAAAGTACACATTGGGAGGGCCGTCATGGCAAATATGTTAATAACGTTATCAATTGCAGAGGTTTTCACAAATCCATTCGAGTTTTGAAAGTTCAACAAAACCTGAAGTGCAATTATAGCGATAGATGCAAATGCAAGATATAACTTTAAGTAAAAACATATCTGCTTCCAGTTATTGCTGGTATCTCTTGGACGTGCGATTCTAGAATGCTCGGCATTCCATCTAAAGAGATCGGAATTGTTTCCTTCCGCGTATTTTAAAGTCGATATAAGAAGTTTAGAATCCATTGAAATCTTGTGTATGATGGGTTAACTGAGAAACTATTTGGTTTTTAATGCGCAACTCACAGTAAATTATGATTTAATCAGATATTACTTTTTGGTTTTATTTCATATACTTTTTGATCGCCTTATATATGCAAATTCCTGTCAAATGAATTGTTACCTTCAAGGAGTTGAGCGAGATTGATTAACATTTGGAGTGTACTTGAATATATATGACACCAAGGATATTATTTTGCGAAATTATAGATGCGAAAGAAATTTTACATGTCAATATTGATGATTAGTACAGGTCCCCTTTTAATTGCCAGGTCTCAATGTGTCAGATTTCAAGTGCACTTAATAATTAAAGGACACATAGATATTGGTTTCTAGCAGATGAATATTTTCCTGATGTTATTTAATTTACTGTTAATTTTTTTTTATATAACTGCTGCCTTTTCAATCAGTTATTGGTAATCGCACGTGCCCTCCCCTTAAATTGATGGATAAATCTTAAAATTAGAATTTAGTGTATGTGTGCAGAACTTTACTAATTACCAATATTTTGTCAAAACAGATTTAAAACAATGTTAGTCGTTATGTCTGATGTTTTCAACAAACTTTAACAGGTATTTGTTCCTTTAGTTTAGTTTGAAACTTACAAAATACGATGAAATGCTTGGTGGGCTGTATTCTATGGTCACTGAAGTAATATTTAATCAATTTAATAACATTAAAAATTCTAAACGACTTATAACTCATCCGTTTAGAAAAGAACTTCTAACTGAAAAGACTCGTCCAATGACATATATATTAGTTACAAATGAATGCAGTAATTATTACGTTGTCGCTTGAAATGCTTACATTGCATATTTCTTACAATTTAAACATTCATATTTTGTGTAAAATAAAATGTTATATTCTTCCAAAGAACAACAGAAATTACGGGAACTGTTATTCATTTTTGGATCGTCTTTAATATAGTATCTAATGAAAATGTTAATGTGCTAGCTCAAAGGAGGTAATAGCATTAGTTACACTAATCGTAACAGTTAAACGTTTGTACAATCAGTACGTGCACGTGGGGCAAAACATTTTCTACTCAAAATATTGTGGCATATTAAATTGTTTGACGGGTTTATAATGATAACAGCTATTGAAATATGTTTTAAAGGAGTCCACGCTTGTTGTTATCAGAATAATATCATCAAATATAATAAAGCCCGTTTGTTAAAACATGGTTTACTTTGTCCCATTTTAATCAGCTAAATCAAGACAGGTAATCCAAATTTGACACAAATGTCCCTTTATGTGACAATTTAAAATGCTATAATATAGTCATCATGTCTTGTGTGGCTTTAATTGAGTTTTTTGTCCTTGTAATATTATATGATTTTTATTAATAACCACTGTGGAACGAACCTTGTATATCATTTATAACTTCCACAAAGGTTGTATATGAGCCTGAAATAATAACCTATACGTAGTTTATGTGCGTAATTATAATGATACTTTATTGTGACACTCTTTCACAAAATAAAAAATACTCTTATAGTTCATAATAACGAAATGCCTAATAAAACAATAAATATTTAGTTGCTACTACCTGATTCCTTGGACTGACAACCGAAACATTTTTAATTAGTAAATATATACGCTAAAATAAACTTCTAGCTTCGATGATGGATATGGTTAACCTTCAGTTAGATTGCCTTAGAGTCAAAGTAATAATACAAATAATACTGTGAATTTTGCTTTGATTGTCATGAATTATTTGACGTTATTTAAAAAAATACTTATCAATGGACTTTGCTATCGGCATATTACATTCAATTATTTGTCATTAAAAATATAACAATAATTTGGTTTGGTTATTTTCTGTTGTTTCGTTAATTTCGATTTATGCATTAATGGTTTCAGTGCTTGGCAATAGTAGTTGTAATTTGATTTCGTTAAAAGTAAAACACAAACAGTTGTTATCACATTGGTCCCAATGGAGCCTTTCTTAAATCCCAAACTTAACCTATGAACATTATTTATAATGAAATTAATTCATGCATTTGCTTCTCAACTACATAATATTACATTGGTTGAATGTTTGATTGAGAAATGTTCAACACCATTTTAGCCTGCTAAATAAAATTTGGACTTTAAAGTATGAGTTGTAATCGTCGCTATATATAGCTGACTCCTCTTCTATTGACACCAAATGCAGACAGTATTAAATAACAAAAAACTCTTGTATAAGTCTTCAAACCGCAGAAAAATGAGCCTTACTATTAGTATCACTTAAATATAAAGATTGGGTGGAATATCATTATATCGTTTCTTAAGCTTTGGGCAGATTTGAATTAGAAATGAATTGGAAACCGTATTAATAAAAATGCCAAATCAAGCAATGTGAATCACAACATAATAATATTGTCATTTTAAGTTGCACCGCCATTTAGAAATAAACGCACAATAAATGCTTTGATGTATAATCTGGTGAGACTACACTAATATTTGTTGCATTTCTCTAAGTTAAAATCATATTATAAATTTATGAATTCAATTTAAATTTTGTAGTATAGAGGAAAATACTTTTATAAAAGGCGTATAAGATGTTTTTGGTTATAATATTTTGATTTGTAAGTAACAAAGCAATTAGAAATGATTACTATTGGTATGATAAACTAAAACCTTATGCAAAAGCGTATTTATGTACTACTTTTAATTTTATGGGGAAGAACATTCCTCCATTCCGACAGGATTACAAACACAAAGGAATATCCTACAGAAATTTGGGAAGAGAAAGATGAAATTATTAAAAAACCTAATACCATACCACACAAGACTTTTGGGAAAATCCGCCTGGTTCTCAGTATTGAACTCTGATTGGATTTCAAATGTATTATATTATTGATACATCTTTTATACTTACCTCTTTGTAGTAATGTACCATGGTCTGATGTTTTATTTTGTTTAAAATATGCTAAACAAAGAGTAAAAATGATCTAAATGAAAATTTTTGTGGAAAAGTTGACGGTTTTGGAATTGATGCTTTGGCATATAAAAAAGAAACGCATAGTATTTCTCGTGTGTTACACGTTCAGCAAATTTCAAAGATATCGAATACTTTATACGATTTTCAGAAATGTGTAACAAAGCTCTTTTTATCCTTTCAAAATTGGTTGTAACATATTATTATCTCCAAAACCACTATAATCGCTACACACGTGTATATTTGTTAACAAATAGATCACTTCAAAGAAATTTCTGCGAAATTAACCAGTCCCACTACCTCAAATATCGGTATACTAGAAATGATCGAAATAACAAGCAATTGTAATGCAGGCACTCATTTTGTTCTTCTTTTGTATATACCTAAAACCTGAATATATTATATTTTAAAGCTAAAACTAACTCCCGCGTTCTCAAAATGTAGTAATATGCTAAATAGAGCCACACATGTAGTAAAGGATAATTTTAACGATTTTTGTAATGCACGTTTATGAAAATTAAAAACCCCAATAATTTTGTCATTACAATACAAAAATTTACTTGATATTAGTATTTTGTTTTAAGTTTACGAAGTAATCTTATAGTTTTTGAAATCAATGTAGTCTATAAAGAGCTCTCAGTATTCCTAACTCTGTAATTTGCAATTATAAGTTGACATGATTTGTTTTTTCCCCACCTATTCCAAAATTCCTGCAACAAGGAAAAAATATTGTCTACCCATCCTGTAACATAATGTGTGATACGTATTATATTTCAACATTAGAATTCTACTTTATCAGTTTTCAACTTTTTTTCAACAACAAGTCATTATCTGCCGCCAATTGGTGCTCAGTAAATGGTTAAAAATATAATATAAGGCGTAAAAATAAACTGAAGAAACTGATTCCATTAAGCAAAAAATTCAGAAAGCAAGTTTATACTTCAATACAAAGTAATACATAATTCTTCAATAAGCATACTTCTACATTAATTTGTAAGAGACTATAATTTACTCTTTATCATTTAGAAAAACCTGATTTCTATTATCTTGTGGAATTTATTAAAGGTTTAATTTCCCTCAAGCAATCAAAACATTTTCTCTTATTAATTTTAATGAATATGCTCAGCTGAGAGAATGTAAACAAACCAGTTTTTCTTAAGTTTTTTTTTTTTTTTTTAATTTTGGAATAAATTAATTAGATAACTTTCGAATAAAATCAAAAACATTTCCATAAGTTTTGAAAGATCACAATTTACGTTTAAAAAGTTAAAATCACTGATTAATCACCAGTAAACACCTTGCTTTGGATCGCATAGCTTGGTGGACTCAACCTCATCGGTCCCTGCGTATATACAGAAGGCTTTTTATATAGCAGGGCTCTGCTCAAGGTAAGCTTCAGCACAAATTAAATATTTAAAGAATTTAATCGGTCCCTGGTTAATCTCTCATTTTAAAATTGATATGGCTGCTAATACAACAAAAAAACGAGCAAAAAATGTGCACGAGGTGC
>JAQFYG010000780.1:0-24404 GCA_034694325.1 Entomobrya corticalis | reverse complement strand
AAATTCTGATAAGACCGAGAGAACCCATTTATGTAGTTGTTAAGCAAAATTTAATGAGCGTTAGATACAATTACTATGAAAATAAGAGAATTCTAAGAAGGTTTGAAAATTAATTGTATGAACGTTTGAAGCACAAACTTAACAAAAACTTATATAACTTATAACTTAAAGAGAAATAATATATGTTAGCTGAGAAAAATTCTTTATAGTGTGAGGAGAAAAGAAAATATTAGGCAAATATTTTATCAAAGTTTAGGAAACGTTTCTTTGGTAGTTAAAGGAAAATTTCTATAAATTTGGGAATAACGTCTAGCTTAGCTTAAGCAATTATTAAACAACAGTTCATTCAAATAGTCTTTGAAAGTTTATGGAAAATTCTATGCGTGCTTACCAAAATTGCATCAATCGTTAAGAAACAATGCTGTGCATGTTTAGCAAATAATTATGGTAAAAGGTGAAAGGAAGTTCTTGGGAATGTTTGCATAAATAGTCGATGAGAAACTTGTAAACATTTAAGTAAACCTGTGTTGAAATATAAAAAACATAGTGAAAAACTCTTATCCTGGCTAACATTAATCTCAGAGAAAATAATATTTTAGAGTTTAGAAAATGGAAATACAACCTTTTTTAATTTAGAGAAAATGTGCTGATAAAGTTTAGACATATAGTTAATTTAAAGGTTTAAGAAACGTGTGGCAAAAACTAAAAAAAACTTAGTGAGCAGACATCAGCTCCATAAAAGTCATTTTTATCAGTAAAAAATGTTTTATCTGTAAATCCAAAATATTTGGATAAAAAAGAGCAAAAAACCACTAAATCTTCTGATTGAATCTAAACACCGCCGACACAGTTGTTAGGAGCTTGACTACTAGTGTATTACGTTGGGCAGACCTCAAGCTTGAAGTAAACGCAGACATAGTGTACCCTTCAGGACACAAATTCAAAAAATTCAAAAAAACGCAACCCACAGGACACTAATTGATGAGATTTCAGAACATTGTTGAACCTAGCGACGCTGTAAAAAAGGTGCTACACATGTATTCCCAAATAACACGAGCATCAATATATGCGACCACTAACAGGGAATGAGAAAAAAATAATTAAATATTTCTGTGACCCCATGACCCATAGAAGTCAAACGCATACAGACCTCATTCATTTTGAAGGCATTCATTTGAGCGGTATACCTTAAATCCACGGGTTTTTTATGATGAAGAATTCTATGTAAATAGCCTTACTTTATTTCAGTGGCACGGTAGCATAACTTAAAAAAATCAATGACAAATTTGAAAGGGTTTAAAATATTTAAATTGTTTGCACCTTGACTTCACATTTATCTTCAAAAACTGATGGGTTTACATTCAGACGTACTATAATGCTATGCATTTTTCTTAATCTTAACCGGTGTTAATTTATGCTTTATTGTTTAATATAATTTTCATTGGGTAAAACCTTATAATTGAATGGTCGAATTTTAGTAAAATTTTCAATGGACAGGAAGCCGACGGTGTTAAAGAATAAATGTTGCTGCATATATAAAGCGGGAAACACGTGCCTGTAAATATCGAACCACTACAACAGAATGAAAGAAATATGAGTTTAACATCTCTGCCATAACAGTGCTCCTTTTTGGTTTGCATCATAAAACCAAAGTGATATTGATAGTTTCCTTTTATTATATTTTGTCGATCATGAATAACTATGGTTGCTTACGCCGTAGAAGATATACTTCACCGATAATTTGCTTAGGTTGCTAATATTATGCAATTTTAAAATCGGAAAATATTTTTATTGAGTTTGTTTATAGCTAAAAGCATTTTGACTACCAATTCTTTTGCCATTTTGTATTCATCGTATCCGCTTCTCACAAGAAAATTGGGATACGCTGTGCACCCAAGAATTAACAAACGTGTGCCTGAAGGCAACATGTTCAAATAATGAAAAAACTAAATCGATTTTTAGCAAGATAACTAGCAACTTACCATAAATGATTCTCATTTTAGCAATTCCCGAGTCGACAGTTTGTTTCCGGCGTTTAAGCGTTTACTTAAGATTAGCTATTGCGCAAATAAATTCTCATTACATATGATTGACACATGCGATTTCCATTCTCAAAGCTATGACTGTAGAAATCCTTATAAGATACATAGCAATTTTAATCAATTTAAGAGGCTTTCGAAAAAAAATAAGCTTAAACCGTACTTAAATATTGCTTACAATTGAACGGATTTATGCATATTATTTCTGTTTTAACCCAAATGGCGCTCGGTTTCAGGGCATATCATTCAATCATATCATATGGTAAAAGAATACAGTTTCTAGCTTCTGCAACCTTATATTTTGTTCATATGGTTTAAGAGAGAAAGCACTTTGTCAACTTGTACTAGTCTGTCAATTAATGAGAAAAAAAAGATATTTTATTTTACAAACGTTGCTCTACTGAACTTAAACTTTGAATAATATGTTTCAAAATATAAAAACGTTGAAATGTGCAAAGTGGAACATTAAGAGTATACGAATATACCCTTCCATGCTGAATTGTAATAAAAATGAATTTTATGACGCACAAGCACACAAAGGATCGTAACCAGCATATTTTGCTTTTCAACCAATTATATTTAGCTAAATATTGTTACTTTTGTGATAATGTAAATCCTTACCAATCTAATCGTTTGTTTATTATTGAATTTGTTTAAAGTATGTAGGTAAGTATAAGTATATTAACTGCAAATATCAAACAAGTGCAATGTACAATGTATTGGTGAAGTACAAATTTCAAACTGAATATTCAATAGTACTACAATGCTCTTTACAATTAAAGTTCAATATTGACACAGGTGCAGATAAAGTACTGTAGTAAATAAAGTGCCTCCACTAAATAAAGACACCTTATGTAGACGCAATTACGTATATTAAGTGAAACATGAATATCTTTGACACATATTTGTACATGCATTCTTTTGAAGCCTAATTTTAAGGCTTTATATATTAATTTGTGTTTGTTTCTGCGGATTTTTTCTCAAAACAGATTATTTGCAAACAATGAAGGTAATGATGTGTTTATTCAAAGTTTTGAAATAAGCCTTTCAAGAATATCCAAATGCAAATCATTTTAATAATGGAGAATGAAGGAAAACTTTAGCTTTTGGATGGGAAGCTGCAGTATATCCTTTTGTACTTAGAATGGAAATGTAAAGAGTCTGTTTGCAAAAGATTTTTTCACGTCACAGCAAAGATTATTTATGCAAAACATGAGATTGCCGACATTGAAGCTAGACTACATGCATTTAATCTTTAAATCATGGTTGCGCAATTATTTTGTGTTAAATTTACTAATTGATTCGATAATTGAATTTACAATGCGTTTCCAGAGTGCGGAATGACTCATCGGTTAAAGTTGTTAATCATTATAAGGATATATAACCGCAACTGAGAAATAATTTAACAATATTTTAGTATTAACGTAGATGGTACCAAAATTTTTAAACCAACCGAGCAAGTTAATTGTTTTTTATTGCAGTTCGAACTTGTTTGCATTCTTGAAATGCATGTATAAACATAAACAAATTAATTTTATGCTTTCGAGTTTGACTATATTATTAGCTACAGATTAAGATAATCAACACCTACACATTCTTCTTGGTGTGAAAACATGAGTGCAACAAATACCTGTCTAACTTAAGTCCCTAAATGCATTTAAAACCAAGTCAAACGATCAACGTAAATGGGAGAGTAGCAGGACACCCTTCTAATTGTTTTATGCCACAGCTAAAAATCGAAAATTTTGACTGTTTAATGATTTTTTAATTCAAAACGTATTCACATACCAGGAGTGTACAAGAAATCATAACAATATATCTTAAAGCTTTAAGTCGAAGCACACATAACTAAAGAAAATAAATTTTATAGTATTTGAAAAGGTTAACCAGAGCTTTTTTGCTACGTTTAATTGGGTTTTCTGGCTTTGGCCACAAATTTTGCTTGCTAAAGCGTCTTTAAAATGATAAAGCAAACGGCATCTTCAAAATTTATCAAACAAACGGGTTATTTGTCAGTTTTAACTTGACCTTGTGATCGTTATGTGTCATATATGGGATTATAACTAAGGTAACTTCCCTTTTTGCTAAATGAAATAAACCGTTATTGATGTTATTCTACTTTGCTTTACCAGTATAGGAAGACAAACCACTGCGGCACTGAGGCCGATTCAAGCGACTGTCACTTTAACCACGGTGAAGATTTCTTCGTTTTTACCAGAACAACAAACAAGTTATTGCATTGAACAATTTGGTTCTAAACGTTACTTATTAGAAACGTGCTTAAAAAAGCAAACGTTGCACAAATTTAGCATTTCAAAAACTTTTCTGATTTTGTGTGGCTACAGTTATAGGCCTACAAAGTCAGATACTTTAGCTGATTAATTCTTTTTAATTTGGTACGTTTTTTATAACACTTGCTTGAACTGTGAGAATAGTTTTCTCATTCCAAGTTGTTAAAAAATTCAAATTTGTAAAGACTTTCTGAACAACCCTCGCAAGACCTAAAAAAGTTCATAGGTACTTTAAACATAATTCTAAGAAAATACTTGTGTATGTTAATGCCTAATATTTTCTAATATGGTTGAAGACCATTAGCAACTTTCAAAACTTATTTCGGCAGCTTGGGTATATAAAGTTGCATAAATTTGTTTATTAGTGTTATTATGTCTGAACAACTTTTTGTTGAACAAGACCTCATAAAAAATTGATGGACAGTGGTACCGGGATAGATATTGGATTCAAGGAAGATCGGAAATACGTTGACGAATGGAAGAAGGAGCAGATGTCACGAGATAACTTCAATGAAGACGACGATAAGGAGTTCGTGCTGAGTGTGCAGATCTTATTTCAAGAATTTTTCAAGTGGTTTACGGAGTCTCTGGAGGAAGGACCTGTGGTTCCAAGCACATAAACGGGGAAAATGCTGGAACAGAAGAAATAAATCAAAGAATATCGGAGCCAAAAGTCGATAGTAGTGATTCCAGAGTTGTTTCCGACCCAGAAATAATCTGTGCTGATACAAAAAATTCTGCCTCTCCGCCCAAGTGAAAGTCGAGCTACTCGATTTTTATGTTTGTTAGTGTTGTATTGCTTTCACGCCACCATAGTCTTGCATGAGTGAGTGAGTGGCTTCGTTTATTTTGTTTTATGAGTGTTTGTGTGCATGTGTGCTGCTCTTGGGTATGTTTTTGTTGGCTCTCCTCATTGTTCATACAAAGTTTTTCTGTGGATTCGTCGTCTCTGTTTTGCGAGGATAATCTCTTTGTGTTTTTGAAGGAAGGAAGAGGATAGAAAAAAAATTGAGCAGCATGCTTTTACTTTATATGTTAAATGCACTGACAATGAGGGCAACAACAGGGCTATGCCATTAAAATAATTGGTGGAGATATCTCTCCAAAAAACATTAATCTGGAGAAAAGGAAGGGGATATTGGGAAAGATAATAAAAAAAGGTTTTAAATAGTTGTGCGCGTGCTTGTATATGAAGGGGGAGAAATTTTTGGTGACTATACGGTTTTGCAGCTTAGAGGAGACGGTTGGAGTGATGGTTATAAAGATCAATATAAAATAAAAAGTAAGTTTTACGTATTATTTTGGTAGTAATTCGAAGTAATTTTATGGCAGAAAGATTTAAGTGGGATTAAATTGAATGGTCGACTTGTACAAATTGTTTTTAACACGTTGCAAAAACCAATTTTAGGAGGTTTTGTTGACTGTTATCAACTTAAAATACTTAAGATATAGTTTTGACTTCAAAAATTGACTTCAAAGAAAGTAAAAGTTGAAAACAAAGTTGTCAGTTCTGTGTATGTTTTTTTTTGTGTGTAGTGAACACAAGTGAAAGTAAGTTGTTTTTGTATTACAGTTTTTCAAATTAATTTATGTAATGCATAATATTTTTTATTTCTGCTTCATGTGACAAAACCGATTGTGTTGACTGCCTGACCGCTGGTTGTTGGAATTGTGGTGGTGCTTTTGGCGTCAAGTGTATGAAGGAACAACAATGGTATCTCAACAAAATTACCAACGTGCTTCCTCCCTATTTCCCTGATGAATGTGGAACAACGACATCAAAGTCACCCTTTTACTAGCCTTTGGCAACGCCCACAATTTATTTTGCTTACATTGGATATATATTTACAGGAATTGTTGGAGGGATACTGCTGCTGCTTCTGACTATTTTCATTTACTATTTCGATTACCGAAAACCTAAGAAGCAGCAGTGATATCAGAATTTCTCGGGGGAGGAATCGCACGGATACGACCACCTGTATCAAGCAGAAGACCAAGGCTGGATTGTCACGGAGCGGGGTCCACAGGCAGTGGGAAACCCACTCTATGATTTGTCGGGTAAAGAAGAGGAGATGTACTCTCACAATGTCTCCATTATCGGAGACATTACTACACTTCCCATTGTATCAACTGCAGTTAATGTTGATGAAGAGTAAACAGCAGCACACTAGATTGTAAGATAAAATTATATATTTTATATATTTTAATATTCTAGTTTTGCGATGTTGTTATCTCTGTTACGTTTCATTTGACTAATGTGTAAATTAAATACATACCTATTAATAAAATTGTGTGTAAATTAAATGATCAGTGGAGCAAAGTCATATTTTCCTTCACAACGGAAACACATTCGTCTAAAACAAGTTATCAAAGACCTAAAAAAGATAGAGAGCTACTGGAAATTTTTCTCTGCTACAAGGAAATATCGTCAACTATGACTATGTGGTACAGTTTCCTCAATTTGTGGTTTGCTCGGATTGAGTTGATGTTCACAAATACACAAACAAGAGCAAAACCTATGGATATAATATTATATTTATTGATCAATTTTCTAGAAAAGTAGGATTTTAAATATATTTTTATATATTTTGAAGTAAACAAATAATAATATTATTTTGCGTAGATGTTTGCCTATTCTCTGTACCTATTCTCTTTTAACAGACCAACCAATATCGTAGCAGCATTACGGAAACTACTACAGACTAAATTACGTTATCTTTAGACAGATTTAGGTTAAAATATTACTATTATTGTGTTTAATACTTTATATTGAAAGAAATTCATTGTTTTTCAGGAACTGAATATACATCTAAAATTATCCAAAAGTTTCTGAAAGACAAAGACATAGTCTGGTACAATACATACAGCGAAATTAAAACCAGCATGTGCGAACGTGCAATAGCGACGCTGATGAGCTCACTACAGCAATTATTTGTAAACCGTAAAGTCATCGTTGGAAGGATCAACTTAAATATAGAGTGAGTAGCAATAATGGACGCTGGCATAGTAGTTTAGGCGTCAGTCCATCCCAGGCAACCCGACTAGAATTTCATGAAAGAATGTTGCAGAAATTATATGGAAACTATCGACACGAAAAAATAAAAACAGCTAAACATAAAGTAGGCGAAAAAATCAGAACATAAATTAATAAAAATACTTTTAGCAAAGGTTACTTTTCAAGGTTTTCACTGGAGCAATTTACGATTGTAGAAGTTAAAAATACAAAACCAACTGCTTATATACTTGCGGATGACAAGGGACAAAAAATAAAAGGTAGCAGGTTTAAAGCCTTATGTTTAAATAGAATCACGTACAAATTATTTTTAATTGCATGAAAGTTTTATAACCAAGAAATTTTGTCAGTATAATAGATGAACTATATTTAAAGTTATCTTCATCGGTGGCAAATCAAAAATGGAAGCAGAAACTCACATTCAAATTTTTGCACCAACATTCTTACTCCACTAAAATTTGTAACTACTCATTTGATGGTGCAACGGAAATTTTTTACTCACCAGCATCTGATATTTTCAACAATATAGATGACAAACAAATGTTGCTTCAGATGAATGATGAAGTAGATATCGGGTTAAATTTATACAAAGATAAGAACATTTCGTTAGATATAACAAATTTTAATAACTTTTGTAGTAAAGATAGTATTAAGGCAGAGATTGGACAATATATTATAAATCGTGAAATTCATTATGGAGTAAAAACTTATTATGAAAGGTTTGCAGCATTAAGACATTCCGATAATTTTACGAATGTAATGGGATTTTCAAAAACTTTTATGAAAGCCAGGAAGTCGTTGGGGAATTAACGTACAATCAAGCTGCTTTTGATGCCTTAGGAAAACAACCAACAAATACAAATAATATCAACCACCAAAATTGGATTATGTAGTTTTTCTACATCTAGATTTCTTTAAGAAAAATATGGAATTGAAACAACTGCATTTAGTAATGCTAGCCTGGTTAACGTTGTTGAAAACATTCCTGAAGAAACAGTTCCCACCGGACGAGAAAACTAAAAATATTTCAAACTTATGGCATGGAGGGTGTTGGAGGGTGGTTATCCCTTTCAAACTTATGGCATGTACAACAATGTGCAAAAGTGTAAACACAGAAAGTAAAGTGGTCGTATATTCAAATGAAAAATATAACGGAAAAACCACTGCTGAGCAAATGGAACAAATGCTCAAAAAGCTGTCTAATTCTACTTTGCTTTTCGGAAAAGAAGTTTCTCCTGAATAATAATACCCAGACTTTCAAAACTTTAACTTCAGTTCAAATTGTAAATTGAAGGTAACGTCAATTTCAAAATAAATTTCTCATTAAGTTTTTCAAACTCAATTTTAAAATCTACGAATTTTTGCTAGTTACTTAGAGATTTTAATAAGTCAACAACTTCTTTAAATCACATTTTGTGAGTTTTGT
This sequence comes from Entomobrya corticalis, assembly GCA_034694325.1. Classification (NCBI taxonomy): domain Eukaryota; kingdom Metazoa; phylum Arthropoda; class Collembola; order Entomobryomorpha; family Entomobryidae; genus Entomobrya; species Entomobrya corticalis. The sequence goes on along the minus strand of JAQFYG010000780.1, from coordinate 15,635 downwards.
GAGAGAGAAAACAACATTTAAAGTTTTCTATTGAATCTATGACAAAAAACTACCATGGTTGACACAAATGGTGAGTTAAAATATATAAAACTTATGTATGTATGAAAATATATGTAAACAAATACTCTATGAAACTCATGAAAGTTTATACATTTTCTCTAAATGATTTTCTAGTTGTAGTACGAAAATCATTTATTATATTTAAAACTTTATTTGGGCAGTTGCGCAGTACGACCCCCAAATGCTAAATGATTAAAATCCTCAATTCATCAAGCTGCCTTTTGAACAAGATCATTGCTTATATCCTACCATGAACTGTCCTGATGCAACACTGCATACATCTCCCATTCCAAAAAAGTTGAGACTTACTACATTCTGGCTGGATTAGGGATTAAGCTGAAGGGATAATTACTGAGGCAATCACCTTTATAAAACCTGAGCAGACGGAGGTTCTGGCAACATTGTCACCAGAAGACTTTCCGTAGAAGCTGGAAGCGAATGGGAAATGCCCTAATCGTAAGGTCACTAGCACGCAAGATTCTTTACGTGAAATTGAACGTAAATTTAGGGATAATGTTTCACTAATTTTATACAATCTCTTCGACTTAGTAGTACGTTTTGAGTCTCCAATACCAGTGCCAAGTAACGCCCATGAGACTCCAAAGAAACAAAGGTCAATATCTGCAGTTTTGTCTAGTAAAGAGGCGCTTAATCCCATGAGAAGAAGGTACGACTTTCCAGAGGAATAAAAATTGCAAACGGGGGATTGGAAATGGAAACAAGACAGTCAGCTTAACGTTGTTCAAACAATAGATGCGTCCCACAAATTGTTCGCTGAGGAACTTGGGGTCGTGTATATAGTAAAGCTTGCTAATTTTAACGCGAACATGTTCGCGGGTTTGACACCCGAGGAAATGCATCTAGCAATTCCTGAATTGCTTTTAGCGCTTTGAAACATGCTGAAAAAATTGGCTGTTTTCTATAAAGAAAATGCATATAAATATGGTCTAGGTATGCGCCTCAGAGATGAAATAGAGAAAGCTAATAAGTTAGAGCAGGACGCAGTAGTTTATTGTGAAATTGCCGACATTGAAGCTAGACTACTTCTTGGAATTACTGACCAGTTCGAATAAACTATTGGCCAGATTGTTGTTGATATACAACCAACAGTTACAAAGAAAAAGCGCACATTTTAGGATGCTCTTTAAGGCACTTATGTGAGTAGTCAAGAGAACGAGAAAGAATCGGATAGTGACAAAGAGAATAGCAAAGCAGTAGAGGATACCAAAACCCGATTTTTTCCGTTTGATTTAAAACTTCACCAAGTAAAGCCCGACAAAACTCATTTTATAGACATTGGTTCAATGTCTGAAAACCCTTCAGACAAAGCTCTAAAAATGAATGAATTCGGCAGAAAATGATCCATACCTAAAAATAATACGATCGTTTGCCATTTTAAAAGCTTTTTTTGGCGAGGAATATGGATTAGTCTATGTATTCAAAAAACTAAATGGTTTAAGCCAAACTGTCAGTTTAACACCCCCGGTACTACAATATGCAATTCCCGACTTCATTCTTTCATTATGCAATTTGCTAGATGACATAGCTTTGTTTAATAACGAAAAAGCTTAAAGAAAAGCTTTAGTTGTTCGACTTTCAGGCGACATCAACGGTGCAAACCGTAAATAAAAGAGGCAGATGCACAATTGAAACAAGAAAACTTCACATCTGCAACACTTCACATGATATTTAATATAGAGTTTGAGTCTTTACATAAGCAAATATCCCAATGTTTTAATCTGTTATCGATCATCTTTTAATGTTTATTAAAACTTACTAGTAGAGTGATGATGTCGTAAGTGAATTCGTAGCCCTCTGTGGCCACCACAGATCACATCACACATCATGCATTGTATGCTATTGCGATTCCAAGAAAATGGCATATCTGCATCGAAATGCAAAAGAACGTCATGAATGAGTAGAGAAATACCTCAAACATCTTTACTAGCAAAAACATAAACTGACCTTGAGCCTCCTCTACTTCTCCCAACTCGTTTTTTTCCTTCTGCATTAGTGCATCTTCAACTACGTTAAAGGGGTTTTCCACTACTGCATCATCTTCAATTTCACCATCATCATGCGGGGCTGTAGGATGTGGAAGAAGACCACACACAACACATTGCTCTCCGTCTTGGTAAGCTGGTAAAAATACGAAGCATGAATATGTAGTTTATAAGAGGTACCAATTTGGCTTTTCGTACAGCAAAATTAACCCATTTTTATATCAAAGACGCTGTTTTTCTCTTCATGTAGCTTTTTAATGTGGCATTCTTTGAGGTGCTTATCCAAATCCTCATAGTATTTGATGCAAATGTCACAGAAATGTCACAACCACCGATGAGCCTTGGTATCCGTAACATTTACATCCCTTGATGCTTTTAAAGACTCCCAAAAGTCTGTAAACGTTCAATGTATCATGTGTTTTATGCATATAATAAAAACCTTTAAATTGTGTACTCTAAATTGTGTGAATAGGTCTTTCGAGATTATGTTTTCTTTAGAGAAAATAAAGTATTCTAATTTTAATGAATGTTTTCAGAGCAATCTTCTGCTTCCTCCACCACTATTCATCCAGACTCATTACAGCAAACAACAGCACTTACTGATACTACAAAGGTTGTTACAGAAGCTGATTACGCTCCAGGTAAATTTTGTTTTGGATAAAAGTTTATGAATGCTTCATTTATCATTCTAAATAATATTTTTTAAATCCCGTGAACTATAAGAGTACTTTTTTACTCATTTTCGAATGAACCGTTGTTTTATTGCAACTTTTTTATTGATTTCTGTTACTCCTTTTACCAACCCTCACCCATCCTTACTCAATGAAACAACAATAAATGAATCGTCGAACAATTTCCCACTGTCTGAAAACGTTCAAAGTACCATGTTTTTTATGGATATAATTAAAAAGTCAAACTTTAATTTTCATTCATTCATTCATGAAACTGATTCATTTTGATTCAGATTTATAATCATCGGGCTTAACATTGGCAGCTGTGGGAATCGAACTCGCGACCGAAAGCCACAAAGCCAATGCTCACTGGCACTCCACCACGATGCCACTGCTTGACAGTTAATGTTTTTTTCTGCAGTACATCATGCACCGTTGAAATCATAACGGCAGGGGCAGGATTTTCAAAGTGACCTGTCATTCCACACTGTGCACGGCCAACCGGGGGACGAAGTGGGTGACACACTTCGTTGAATCCTTCGCAAATTACCGGATGTCAGCGAGCATCACCTACTGTTCTTCTTTCTGGTCCGATGTCGACCGAGACGGAAAGCTCGAGAAGACGATTAAACAGCACTCCTTCACCTTCTCACTTGAGCACCTCTTCATTGTGTAATGAATTTACATCATTGTAATGTTGGCTAAGCTGGTTAAATACTGGAGAGGGCTAGAAAGGCCCGTGTGGACAGGTGAACTATCTGCCGATTAATGGGTTGGCTTTATTACGAAGATTGATGGCATTTATACAAAAGTTATTTTTAATTAGATACATATAATTTGCTTAAAAAATAGGAAGTCTAAAGTATATGACGAAAACCTAAGAAATTATAATGTTTTAATAAAGGTACATAGTAGTGTTCAAAAAATACAAAAGACTAAGGAAATAAATGATGAGGATAACTCATCATAAAACTTATCCGTATTACAATATAATAATAGTTGTATGTAGGAAGAATCAGCGAAACGCAGACCTTTTCCCTAGAATTTACTATTATGCACGACCTTTTCCGTTTTTTTTTCTCATTGTTATTGTTAATTTATTTACTTACTCGGTAGTAAAGTAAACAGCGTTAATGCTGCACATGTTAACATGCCCTTCAAGCATGTAGTTTCCAAAAATATAACAATGAGTTTTGTTTGAAAAAAACGTGTTGGTGGTGATGGTGAAAGTGGTTACATGGCTTGACTTTTTTGTTGTGCATGCGCTTGCATTAGGGAAACATTGCTATTTTTGCTATAGTTTTCTTTTTTAGAGGGAGAATAGTAGAAGTCGGGTTATTTAGCTTTGCCTTTTTGACTTGACTCTGGCTTTCATCATCAACATCATGATTATCATATCTTGAGGAGTTGCATGACTGACGACTCCAGTCTGAAAAACATTGTGGAAAAGCTAATAGTAGTGGGAATCGAAAATGACGATGAGATTTGATCAAGAAAAATGAGTCATTTGAGCAGAATACATTTTCAATTTTGAATAAGCTGCTATATATTAAATTGGTTTTTTTTCTCTCAGTGTAGTTAGGAAGTTATACAAGAATTTTATTATTTGAGAGCTATTTTTTCCTAATTTAAATCATAGTCAAAAGTACAACAACGAAAAATCAATTAATTAATTTTTTATAGAAAAATACGTTACTTAAGAGTAATTTAGAATAAAGTACTTGCAAAAAGTGACAAAACCCTTATTCTTTCCCCCAACAAAAAAAACTCACAAGTTACTGAACTAAAATGGTCTTCGGGTCTAGAATACATCTTTAAATTTAAGAAAGAGTAAAATCATTAATAGAATAATTTTGTTGCATGAAATTTGAACGGTGAAAATAATCTAATTGCTGTGCTTCTCCTACAAATACACACTGAATGAAATAGTTTTGTGTTTTTTATAAATATAAAGACTGTTTATATACGGAAATGAAATATAATAATCATATTATGATGATAATCATTTTACAACACTTATATATTATGCAAAATAGCAGAAGAACATGATTAATCGGGAAAAGTGTGTATCTGTAAGTCAATGTTACGCATGAATCCATCCAGTTTTATTCTGTTTATAATCTCTCCTCACAAATTTCAGGATATAATATCCACCAACTAAGCCAAAAATGTATTCTATAAATATATAGACTGGTGTATCTGTCCATTGTTCTCACTTACTTTGAGAACGAACCAGGTGGTATGCTTTGTTAAAAAATTAAACGAAAGTTATATATTTTCTATTTTCCTAAGAGTTTAGTGTTAAACGAGTGAATACATTATATTATGTTTCATTATACCAAACTGGAACAAAAAATATTAATTCTTCAATCCAGCAGAAGTAGGAAAAAGACTAAAAAGGGACATGCATATAAAAGTGCTAGGGAGCGGATGAAGCTCTCAGAAGAGCTCCATTTTTGAGTTGATTTTTCTAGTAAGTAGTTAAAATGTAAATGATGATTGTAGATAAAAGTCCTGAGGTTTTTTTTCGATTTTTTCGTCATTGTGAGAAGATATTGATATTTTTAATATCTTGTTACGTCCTTTATAGTTCATCTAGAACAAAACGACAAGGTGAAAAGGTTCACAAACATTGTCAAGATGATTTGCCGAAAACACCAAAGTTTTAAATAGTCGGTAAAAATGAGGTTCGAATGACCGCAGATGGTCATTATCAGAACACAGTGCTAATGTCCATTAGATTGCAAACACATTGATAAAATAAAACGGAGCTACGGCTCCAAGGTTTTCATTTAGAAAGGCACAGGAATAAAGTCCTTGTGTCTAAAATTTTACAAGAGCCACTATTTCATTGTAGGTCTACACATACGTTTCGTAGTAATATGCAGTTCACAATAGATACAGTGTCTGCCTCCGCAGGACTTTACCCTTCGCATTGACTTTTTTTCATAGCTCAAACTACGGCCTGGCAGCAGAGAATCTCACGTTTAAGGAAACACTAGAATATGTACATCTTTTTCCGGAGACTTTACAATCATCATTGTCTTGATTCAGACTTTAGTATTTTGCGTATTCAAGGATATTTCGCTTTTGGGTTCATTCATCCTTTTCTTTTGAACACATATTATTATTCTAAACTCAATTGTGAATTTATAATGGTTTGTTTTTTGTTTTCGTATTTTTAGTTGAACTTGTTTTCTGATCACCTTCACCTTTATAGTCAACTGCTATTACGCAATAACAATCTCATTTTTGAGTACAACGTTTTTATGAAAGATGTACACAGCTTTTTGCATAAATACCGCGTACAAACTGTAATAACTATCATTATCACTCAGTCTATTCTCCTTCCAGCATACTACTAAAATCTTAAACAAGGAATTTTTTGCGGCGTAAATATCATTTAAAAATGATAAATCAATTCATTATCCTAGTTGTCGTGGGCGTTTTTGTGGCGATGGCTGCTAGCTACCCGGTAGACTACGATGAGGACGACGACGACGACCAGCCAATGGCGTGCCTGCCATTTATTTTTGATGGTAAAATTTTACATTTCATTAAGCATTATTACTGCATTCGGTCATTATGAAAAATAAGTGTTTTTATTTTATACCTAATGTTTATATATTATTCTAATTTTCTAATTTTTCAGCCTTAAAGTGGAGTCACCAACGTGGTCAACGCTGTCGTTAAAGCACTAGGCGGCATTTTTGGCTGATCATTTACATTCTGGAACTGGCAATCGTCAACGGATGCAGATATTGAAATTCATCTATTATTAATTTGTGGGAGTAATTAATGAAAATTTTGAAACCATACCTCTAATTTTACTGATACAATTTTGTAAACTTATTGTAAAAATTTTTATAATGGGTTAGTTTTTCTGACAACTATCAGTATTTTAATCATTATTACAATATAGTGCCGCGCTTACGTCTGAGTAGATTTAAAAAAGAAGTGTAAATTGTCGCTTTCGCCACTGATTATGTCGCTTGCGTCACTTTCAGTGAAAAATGCATCACTATGACGTCAGTAAGATTAAGTTAAGACATGCTTAGATTTTGTGAAGGAAACCAAAACGTTCTAACGTAAAGAAAATCTTGAATTTTGAATTAATTTAAAAACTTATCACAAATAAAGATGTGCAATAAAGGTCTGCATAAAAATAACTAAAGTTTTTACCCATTCAATTTTCAGTTTTCATTTCCGTTGGAGTCGTACGTCCAGGACGCTTGTAGAAGGAATAGGTAAAGGTTAGTTGAATGGAAAATTTCCGTTTGAATATGAAAATAAATGCACAGAGAGATGCACCAGAAAATGCTGCGTTAAAATTAGCACCTGCTGTTACCTTATGATTATTGGCTGCGATTTTCTCTAGACGCACACCTTCCAGAGCCTTTTAGATGCAATTTTTAAAGGACAAAGTACCAAATCGTTAAAACTAATACAAAATCTTTATCAATTTTTATTGTAACTTAATTCCAATCGCAAAAAACGATTATAAAATTCTCATTTTGTGGTAATCATGACGATAAAACTAGATAGTAAAACCCTTGTTATCACGCTATTTTGTTAAGGAATTGCAATAAAAAATTTCATGACAACATTTGATCAGATCTAACTAATGTAATTCTGTTAATTTTTTTGTATGTAGTTGCATCATGTAAATATATGCTTTTAAGCTCAGACATTTATTACGTCTGAGACACAATTAAAAATTGGGAAGCTATACGTAATGGATGTATGCAGTATAATGGAAGTTTTTAACCAAATCTAGTAGTTTTGTAGAGACAGTTTGTATTTTTTCCGCTTCACATTAACATTTTTTTCATGAAAGAATGTTTTTTTTCTACATTTCAACACTGAAGTCGGAACTAATCAACAAACATAGAAGTCACGAGTAATAAAAAACTTTGCTTCAGCATTTTTGGCTTTGTATTTCAGCAAAATTATAATATTTCAAATATGATATTTTAACACAATGCGGAGCAAAATTAAAAAAGTGAAGTCTTAGCTCACTTGTAGCGCGTATCGCTTATTTCGGTTTAAAACATGCCAAACATGAAGCACTTCGCGGTGGTGTTTGTTTTGATTTAATAATTACAATTTGCAAGAAGGAAAAATGGCGTCAACTAAATGTCAACATATCAATTAGACGTGACCTACTAGTAGACAGCATGTAGAACAGGCGGCTTTCTGATTAAAAACTGTTGACAAATTTAATGAATTATGGCGAAAAAAAACGTTTGAGATACTTTCTATCAGCTTTGGGGGGCTTTTCGTTTTCGAATTTAAAACTTTTTAAAACTTTTTCATTGAACAAAAAAATGAATAGAATTCGTTAGTTCCTTTCCACTTTCAAAGCAGTTCTTATCAACGTTTAATAAGCGACAGCTCACTGTCTTTAAAAAAGAGACAACAAAATTGTATTTACTAAAACAAGTTATTTTAGGTATTGTTTTATTTAAAATGCTTTGTTGATGTTATTTGCATGTTAATTGAAGATGATTATAAATACTGCATATTTATTACCGCGTATAATAAATACGGATGGGGTCTTTTTTAATTGGCGCAAATTTCGTACCCCAAAAACAGATTAGTCCTGCAATGGTATATTGCTAGATATAGAAATGCTCTATACTTTAAAATATAAAGTATCAGTAGAACATTTTCTTGTATAGATTAGTATAAATATTGTACAGCATGCAAAAAGTGTTAATGAATAGCTCATTAATTAATCTTAAAGATAAACAACAGTTCATCAAGCTGGTCAGATAAACATTGTATCTGACACAGTGATGATGATCGCGAATTGGCCGCAATTTTATTGAAGTATGAGTGAAAGTTAATTTAGATAAACTTGACAAGTCACACTATAATAGTGTTTTAGTTAGATAAATGAATACTTAAATTCATTTACCTCTTTTCTTTAAATTTTAACATTATAGGTTAGTTACTTCTTTATAATATAATTGTAAAAAAACGCTGGAAAATTCAATAAATGCCGTAATCAGTCGAAATCAACAATCGGATTCAGACTATACCTTCTTTTCTCATTGAAATTGCCCTCTGGCCTTTTGATAAATAACAATATAATCCTATTTATGGAGCCTTTCTATGCTATGCATCATCATACATTAATCTGTCTTATTAAGCAATAAACATTCCTTTAAGTTTTTTAGTGTAGCTGGTTTAGCTTTTTCCACCTCCATTAAAACTTCGATTTTGCGCTGTCAACTTTGCAATAGAATCAAGCTAATTTTCTTGTTAGGCAAAGCATGAAGCGAGATTTTTATTGAGAATTTTTTTCATTGTGCCACCGTTCTCCTTTTGGTTCTTGGAAATTTGGTGCAGCCATGTTTGTAATTACACCATTTCGCTCTAGTGTAGCCTTAATCTAAAAAAAAATTACTCGCCAGATAAATCATCTAAATTTGACACGCTGATACTAAAATTGGTACTTACGGAACTATGTTAAGGAGCACTGCAAGCGCTTTTTGGTTCATTTAGAGCTTTTAGGTATCGTAAAGCTCAAGGTTTCAATAAACTTCAAGAACAAACTGAGACAAAATCAATTACAAAAAATACATGATTGGCTCTAAATAAATCCACTTACAAAATTTTTTTACAGTGCAATCTTATCCTACTGCAGCATACCTTTTCAATACAATTCAATAAATCTGCAATCTTGCTTTCCTGCATTTGCAATCTTGCTAGGTGATTATTTTGATCCGACCATAGCAACAATTTATAATAGGAAACCTTTTACTTTTTTTCAAACACACAAAATTTCATATTAACATAAGCACAAAGCTAAAACGGTTTCATGCCAAGAGAGCAGACATCATTGCAAACGGTTAGTACGGATCTGAGGAATCATGGTGTGTTACAAATAAAATATTCGCAAAACGTAGTGTGAAAACAAACTCGTAAAAAAGAGTTCAAAGCATTTTTCCTGTCATGGCGACAACTGAAATTGTATAAAGTTAATATTTGGTATAAAGAAAGGTTTATAACGTTTAAACTGGAACCAATGAAGAATTCAATAAATTAATATTAAATGTTATTCTGATGTACCAGCATACAAAAAGAAATTGCTTCTAGTCTTTTGTATTAATTAAAAACCCGGGCGCAGTTACAAATGTCTTTAAAAAACAATTTTTAAGGCCTACAATTCATATTATTAGTAGAAGAGCTATTGTAAAACTTCTTGATATTTTTTAGAGAAAAATCGGTATTACATTCAGTATTTTTCTTGACATTTTGTATTTGGTCTTGACCACTTCAGAAATCTGTCGTGAGCACTCAACGACAAGAATATACACATTTAACTATATTCTTACTAATGGAAATATATATTTTTTATTAATAGTGAATTAACAAAAAGGCCGCGATAAGTGAGGACGTGGACGAAAAAATCCCTTTGGTTACGATTTACCAAATGTTTCCAACTTTAGTGTTGGGTCTATTAACACGCCAGGTAATTATATGATTTAACGAATTACATGCCAATAACTAGTATAAGATAATTATTTTTCTTTTATAGAAAACTCTAATATTTCTAATAAGTCAAATGTTAATTAGAAGCTAAGTTTGACGTTTGAAACTAATTTCAAACTATTCGTTCGCTAGTCGTCCGCGCACCAACTTTACTACGTAATTAGAAGCTTGTGGAGCAGAGCAATGTATTGGACAAAATCATTAAATTTCACAAGCTCTTTACAGTCAATAGTCTTTGAAAAAATTAAACATGTTGCTCTTAATGAACTCACAACGAATTAATTATTGTGACTTACCAGACTTTAAAACCATTGGGTAAAAAGACTTACATATAAGACTTTATGCATTTAAAGCTATATACATAATGGTACTCCATCCTTGTTAATACGTATTTGACTTGTATACCCTATCATTACATCCAAAAAAATTGTTGGCATTAAATTAATTTTCTTTCTTTGTAGTTCATCTTTAAAAAACAAGGCCAAGCGCAAAACTATATACGCGATGATGCCAGGGGAAGAACAAGCAGTTTTTTGGTTCTGGTACAAGAAAACTGGTGATTCCTGAATCAATATAAAAATACTGTTGTCAGTATACTCCACCAACAACTCTTTCCTTTCTAGCATTTGTCCAGATGAGGTGCTCGGAACAACAGCTCCTTTCTCCAGAGATTCGGCAAACAACTTCAAAAATTCTTGAAACAAGCTCAGCACGCTCAACACAACACTCCTCGTCATTGTCTTTACTGAAGTTATCCCGTGACCCTTGCACCTTCTACCATTCGTCAATGTAATCTTGATCTTTATTGAATCCGATGTCCATTCCCGTAAATCTATCCACAAGTTTTGTATGAGGTCTTTTTAGAATTTCTTTGGGTGTTAGAATCCGTTTAAATTCGAAAGGAAGAGGATTACCAGCCAATGCATAGTGAGTGGCTCGGGAGCCTGCTCGAACGAATCCTCCAACGGCACAAATTCCACGAATATCAACGGATTGACTGATGCCCAGTAATATGCAATGGTCGTCAAAGATCGTGATTTCGGGTCAAAACTCAAAAGATACTCGCCCAAAGTTTGGCTTTTTTGTGAATGTCGTGGTTTGTATCTATATTTCTTTATTGGTTTATATCTATAATGTAGCTATCTATTCTGCATAAAACTGATGAAAATATACTTTAAACAGATACAAACTATTTGAATTTCTCAACACAGCCTGCTTTCTAATTTATATAAATAGTGTATATAACATATCAAAAAAGTTTGTACTCTGTATAAAGAATTAATTAGCAGTTTATGCAGAATAACTAGTAAAGAAATATGAATTCAAAACACGACATTCACAAAAAAGCTAATTTTCTATTCACTGTGTTAACACTGTTAACTTATTTATACCGTCCACAAATGTATTTTTTGAGCAGCTATTGTTTGTTCCAATAACAGCGGATTCAATATAGCGCATTGTTGAATCATATTACGATTTTTATACAGACGAACGTCTCTGAATTCTCAAAAAAACTGGAATTGCTTCTAGTTTGTACTGCTTGTGAAAAACAGCTTTATGCATCATGAGAGCCAAACTCAATTCAAAGTTTAAACCGAAATTTACTTTAAGACCGACCGACGCATTGGACGCATACAACGTTGAACGTTGCCAACATGATGACGATGACAATAAAATAGAAGAAAAGTAGTGAAATGTAGGAAAAACTTAAAAATGCGGTTTTTTAAATTTATACATACACAAATAAATGTACATACTGTATTCATATACAGCATATAGTTATATAAATATATAAGCTCAAGCATTGCTTAATGGATGGGAATTTAGTGATTCAGAAAATACATCTTCAATCTTTTTGTGAAAAAAATATGAACTTAAATAACTGCCAAAATATCAAAAGCATGATGCTGCGTCTTCATTTTCCAATTGAAAGGATTATGAACGTGGATTACAATAAACAATCAGCATACAACTCACGGAAAAAACATTCTATAAAGAAGTTTGCATTTCTTGGCCGCGCTACCTACAAAAACAGTAAATGGAAATTGAAAATCACAGAGGCATATTGGAAACTTCAACTTCTACTTTGACTTACCCACGCCAGGCTTTTTGCGATTTTATGTTATGCTAAACCCAATATTACAAAGTGTAAGCCAAATCAAGGTTACAATCTGAGAAAGACACCATAACCAAAGTGTGAAACTTCCGTCTGCAAATTAAAAAGTGGAAGAAATTTAAAGATAGTCAAAAAGCCTTAAACATTTGGATATGAAGTAGAAAACATTGAAACTTAGCTAAACGAGAGATAAAAATATAGCCTTTAAAAATACTTTTTCTTAAACGGAGGCAAGCGTAAAAGCTATTTAAAGTTAGATTTGGATTTTGTATTTGATTTTAGCAGACCTACAAGCAACATATGTTTGCTCTGAGCTCCCAAAAGTTTATTTATTCGCAAGGTTAAATTAATTATGCACGAAGTGAAACTAGGGTTAAGAGTGATTGAATTTACTCTCATATTCCTGAAGTAGAACTCTGTGCAAAAATATTACGGTATGGACACTTTTGACCTTTTTACCCCCATCTGGAAAGGTTAGAAAAACCATACATTGCAGATATGTAAACATGTGGTCTTGTTTACCTTTTTTTCAGATGGAGGAATCCAATTCGCAAAATGTAAGGGAAGCGCTGCTGTTGCAAACGCACTCCCCAGGCTAAAATGAGGTTGACATTGAGGTGATAGATGAGGACAAGGCTCTGGCGGAGGGGAAGAAGGTGGAGGTGGCTCCTTACAATGAAGGTGATGATGGTTAGTTGATGCCGCCAACGCCGATACCATCTCTGACTAAGCCAAGTCCGCAAATATTCCCATCCACAGTAAATGAGGGATGAAAGGGTGAGCGGGAGATAGAGAAGTTGCAAAGAATCTCCATGTTCCCTGATCCACCGAAAATGAACCTACCGGAACAAAAGGGAAGGGAAGAAAGCGGGGGTCCCAAACCAATTGTTGTTGAAGGTACAGTCGGTGTAGGGGGATAGAGGCGAGCATCACTTTTAGTGGAGAATGATATAAAAAGGTCAGGAGGAGTGCACAAGAACTTGAATGATGACGCCTCGGGGCTGGCAACTCGAGGCTCCCTTGCTGCCCCTTCCAGCACAATACAAGAGAAGGTTGTGGCGGGGGCGCATGTGAATGTGGCCACGACCAGCAGGGCACAGACCGAACCCTCTAGCACGCAAGAGGGGAGATACAACGAAAAGTAATCTGGACTCCTGTCTTGATTACCTTTGAAGAGGAAGAGGAGGTAGGAACTCATGTTCCACTTGAACAATATGTTCGATTTTTTGATGCATTGGAAGATGCAATGGTGGAATAGACGATAAAGGGAAGAGCATCTACAAATCGAACAAGGAAACCTAAATAGCGGGAGAGTAGTGGTATTGTGCCACAATTCTCAAACGGTTGATTGGGTTATTGAGGTAACGCCTAAGTTACTCGAAGGGCAGCTTAAAGGGTGGAACGTCAACGGCTTCCCCGATAAGCATCGGCGGAAGACCTGCTTTACGCTTATTGAGGGGGTGGTACCTGGTAGCAGTGAAAAACTGCTTAAGGTACTCAAACAGCAAAATGACTTTTGTTTTCTCGTCGACCTCTGGTGTGTAGAGGAGATGAGTGCCGAGGAGAAAGGAGAGAAAAAAGGATGATGGGTGTATCTCAGCATCCCAAACATATGTGTGGGGGCGCTGATGAAGGCTGACTACAGGCCCTTCTACCTCACACCAAGACCTGACACCTTACGCCCGAGCTCCAAGGGGAGAAGAGCTCCGGCAGGCGAGGAGAAGATGGTGGAGGTGGTAGAGTAAAGGGGTGGGTGAGGGTATTCGTGTGGTGAAATTGCATAGGGAAAAGGTGTTTTGGTTTTATATCGTTACTCCAACTTCCATGTGTTACAGTAACAGCACCAGGGGACTTGGTTGGGCCATAGTTTTTCTGTGAGACCATGGAGTCCTAGGTGCAACAAGAACTCAATCCTAAACAACGAAAGGGCACAGGCTGACGGGGGTTTACATTGGAATATTGAAAAACAAACCTCAAATGGAAACACGAGTGGTACCCACGACCAAACTCAAGGTCACTAAGGATCGCACTTACTCCTCAAGGGCAATTTCTTTTGGGGACCTGAGTGGTCACCCACTGGCTAAAGTAACATCTAGCCGCGCATTGCAATACATTTGGGCATTGGATAGGGAAACCGCTTTGAGGGTTAATAACATTTAATCAGACGTTGGACTAAGATCTAACCGACAAACAATATACGATACGCATGATTGAGTGTATTCAATTGAATATGCATCATGCGATAACCTCTACTGCTAATTTTGCTGAGGTACATATGTATGCTACAAGAACTCCATACTAGAATGGGACGGGTCCTGTGTTTCTCAGGGCAGGGGAATTTGGTAGCTGCTGGCTCCGGGAATAACCCCCCGAAAGCTGCGCTATTACTTTCCCAAAATTTACGATCTTACCCACTCGCCGAATTTTGCTCGCGGGATTTGGCTGTGGCTTCACTAAAATTTGGAAGTGAAGAATTTGTCCTAGCCTCTGTGTATATGCCACATGAGGCTGGCCCACATCCTTCCGATGAGCTCCGCAAACTTGTGAGCCATTGCGATCTTAACAATCCCACCACTCTCTGTTGGGGAGTACAAACAGCAACGAAAGAGGGGAGGAACAGGTTGACTACATTGTGTCCATGGACATTCATGTAGTTAGTTGGGGCCACACTCGAACGTTTGTCCCAGCTGCACGTAGGGTGTCACGCAAGGCAGCAATCATGCAACATTTGAGATGTCGTAAATGTTGCTTGATTACTGTCATTGATGATTGAGTAATTGTTTGTTTGGTTTGGGTTGGCTAGTAGGCTTTTCAAAAAAAAATATTCATTCAATGCTAGCAATCAAACAACATTTACAACATTCATTATAATGAATGGAGCAAATGTTGTTTGATTATTTTATATTTTTTGATTTAACTTTTATTACTTAATTTAATTTGATTCTGAATCCGAACAATAAATGCTATAATTAGCATTGCTGCAATGCAATTACTTGTAATTTCCATTTCACGGATCATGCAGAGAGTCGCGTTTGGCGAACTCTCATTCCAGCGAGACTTCCTCGTGGGCACTGATACTAGCCAAGCAACTGTCTTTGGCATTGGTAAGTATGCAAATTATTTGTATTTTAGATTTCCAGTTATGTAACTGAAACCGAAGTTTTAACTTCAGTTTCAGCAGCATAACTGGAAATCTAAAATACAAATTAAAATAAATCGGTAAATACCGAGGTAGATAAGTGCCAGATGTAATGTAAAAACCCGGCTTCGCCGGGGTTGTTTCTG
>JAQFYG010000779.1:0-24423 GCA_034694325.1 Entomobrya corticalis | reverse complement strand
TTTTTTAGTATCAAGTCTTTTTTGTTTTTCTCTTTTTAAGGAACTAAAAGAACGGGACGAAAGAAATAAAAACTTTGTTTTTCAAAAAAAAAAGTTATCGGTAAAGCTGGTTATGAAAAAGTAGATTTTCTTGAAAGGAATATTATGTTGTTTTTTTCGTCTACTTCTTTCCTTCATCCACTCACTTTCTGTCACTTTTAAGCTTCTTGTGGTATGGTTTCCACTTTTGTTGCTGACGCTGGAAGAGAGTGATATAAAACAACAATGATGATCAGGATGATGAGCATGTTTCGTTTTTCCCTTTTCAGCTTCGCTAGTCAGCAGCAAGAGTTTTTAATTAAAAATTTAATTGTGACAGTGCTTGTTTGTCCAGGAGTACTGGTGAAAGTCGCTCACAACGCAGTATACTTAGAATAGAGAGGAACAACAAGCTTTTGTTTATCTCAAGAATTCAACAAAATAAAACAACAAAAAGGCATCTTATTTGTTATTATTATTATTATTATTATTATTATTATTATATGTGCACACAGCAGTGTAAATATATTTCAGCAAATATTCACCATATTATTAATAATAACAATAATAATAATAGTAATAATCAGTCTTATCGTCATACATGGAATAGAATCCGTAGACAAAAATAACATTGTTTAACTTCCTGGATAAAATTTTATTCTCAGCTTTTACCAGTTTTTTCTTTACAACACAAACTCTAAGTCAAATATCACGAGAGAAATTCTTGGTTGGTTGATTCCCTTTCTGGAAATTCCACTCCTCTTCTTTAAAAAATTGTATGCTCCATTGACTTTTCCTTTTCAACGGGATTGTAAGCACTCACAGTAGAATAGAGTATTAAGTTTGTATGAGTTTTCAGCAGCACAATAATATAATCTTAAAATGACGACAACGACGACGACCAAGCTGTCTTTTTTATATTTTTCGAGAGTCTCTTTCCCTCCAAAATTGTGTAGTTTATGTTGAAAACCGTAAACTAAACTAAAACGTAATATAATGATATGCGCACATGCACGTGTGCGCTAATAGGTGTAAGGAGAAGAAGTCAAGTCAGTTTATTGTCGTTTTCTCTATAACATCAAGAGAGAAACTTTATTTCCAGAATAAAAGGAGAACATGATATAGGAAAATACGGAAGTGTATGGCAAAAGAGGCAGGAGCAGTAAAAATACGATAATGTCGGGATAAAAACTTAAGACGAGGCAGTATAAGGCGAACTTCATGCAGAAAATGTCCCAAAGGTATTCAAACCGCCTTAGGAATTTTCCATGAAATCTTGAAATCCCACAAAATTTAAAATTTAATGTTTATTGTCCTGGGCTGTCAGGGAGGACTATATGCAAAGCAGAGAGACAGAAAAGGCAAGATTTGATATAAAAAAACTAAATTAGGAAGAAGAATAGTAGCAACAACAAGTTTTATGAAGTCTTAAAGCTAAACCATTGCTTTATTGCTGTGCTTTAAACTCTAACATGTGTAGTAACTTGATATACTGTTGTATTTAGTTACAGGCATTTTACTATAATTTGGTATGCATGCAGCTCTACAGCTAACTGAGAATGTAATTTTTAAAACAATGTGGTGTGCATTCACAACAAGTATAGTTGCATAAATGGAGCATCTTCCGTTCTCATTAAAACAAAGCACAAATAATTAATTTTACAAAAGATTTTATCCTTCCTTATTCTTGTTTGAGAATGCCCTTCAGTATTTGGTTCAAAGTGCACTCGTGGGTTCCTGTTGGTGTTGTTTTGTTTTAAATAAATAAAAGTGCAACCATTATGCAAACAATGCTGCAAATTCGTTTGGCAAGCAATAAATAATGTGGAGGCACGTGTTTATTTCACAACTGTGACCATAAGCTGTTGACTTTTAAAGCATTCTCCTTGTCTTCAATTAACGGTTTTCATAAGTACAGTTACTGTAGAAAGAAACAAGAGCCCTCTTAAAACTGCAGTTCTCTACTTATTCCCATGTTCTTTTCTGTATACTTATCACAAGTAAATAGATATAAAACATGAATAGAGTAGCTTTTAATCTTTGATATGGCCCTTGACTGAAGGAATTGTGCGGTTTTTGGAAAATACTGCAATTTAAGTAACACAAGGCTGTTATAAGGTAAACCCAGAAGCTTATTGAACATAATTATTTCTATATGTAGCATTGACAACGGATGTTGATGTCAGTGGCTTCTTATTGTTCGAACATACGTGAAAGCATAGCTGTGAGCAAATATTTAGTGATGCAGGAGGAAGCAATAATGAATATTGTGAAAAGCTCGTTATTAAACCTCATATTTTATGACTTTCTCCAATAAATTGAGCCAGATGAAATAATAATAATAATAATGTCGGTGAAGCATAACATTTTGTTTTGTTGATCATCATGATATTATTTACAATGTATGCACCCGTTTCATGTAACAACATTTGATGTGGCCATAATATTTTGTACCCCTTCAAGCAGCTTAGCTTAAAATAGTTATCCTCGTTTTAAATATATTTTGCCTTCATCACAAACGACAAACACAAAGTATTACTATTACACTTGAGCAATTGAACGTGAGAAGAGAATAGGAAGTGATATAAAAAAAGATGTGGTCGTAGTTGCAGAAGCATAAAGTAAAGCATACACAAAGTAAGCCACACAAATAATATATAACAAATAAACTGAAAAGGAAATCCAAATAAATTGTAAACATCATATGTTATGTTGTGGGGGTCGAGATTTTGCCACAGGAAAGAACCCTTCCGCTCCCGAGCATATATATTTTCCTTCTATTCTCTTTCTCTCTCTCTCAAACATATAAACTGGAAAACAACTTTGTGTGTTTTTGTGATAGTGACTGATAGCACATGTACCTACCTACTACTACCACCACCACACAATACCTTTCCGAGAACATGTACCGCATGGCCCTTTCAAAAAGAATTGAACACAATAGAAAACTTGTGAAACGACATAATATATGGATATCGTCTTTTTAAGAAAAGAAAACAATATAATTACCAAACTTTCTGCATTGCATTTATGCGTAAATATGCATGCATTGCATATACCGTAGAAAATGGAACATGTTTTCATTTGAATGGGAGGCAGACACATAAAAATACTTACATAAAAGTATACAGTACAATTCTGAATACATATACGCACCTGAATTAGGAAATTCACCAACTTTTTTATTCATTCTTTCATTCAATGAAAATACTCTTCTCTACTTTTCACATGATTTCTTCCTTCCTCCTTCAGCTCCAAACACACACATACAAACGCCCTCATACACACTCTTTCTCTGCTGCCCTCTCCTCCCCAGTCAGAGTTCTCCTCCGGGCTGTGAAAGAAAGAATGAAAGTCTTCAAAGTGTAAGTCTGTAATCTATCAAAGTCTCAGTTGATGTGTATGAATTTACAGAGTAGACACATTATTACTCCAACAACGAACCATTGGCAAAGAGAATGTTTATATTCAATCCTTCCACACAAGCACTACGACTACACAGTTGCTTGCATAAATACACACATTATGAATTATAGCGCAACCACTACCGTCGTGACATGTAGGCATGTATATTCAATTTATCTTCATACTCCCACTTCTTTTTCAAAACACTCGCCCCACCAAAGTCACACACAGCTCACTATTCCAATAATTCCCCACACATTCATTTTAGTACGCCTTGTTTTACCCAAAAGGAGAAAAAAAGTAATCTGATGATGCAAACATACATGTCTTCCCAGCCTAAAGTAAATGCATATTGACGATCATTATTTTAAAAAAGGAGAAAGGCCAAAGTTTCTTTTTAATCTATTTTTTATTCTTGGTTATTTATAGGAACAGTTTCTAGGAGAAGTTATACCACCAACCAAGACTGATGCTGATGATGTGGTAACGTCAGCATCGTCGGTAAAAAAACAAAGGATTTTCTAATAAATAAACAAGCTTTATTTCTGGAAAACAATCTTCAGACAGCAATTGTGTAAAAAGTACACACAGACGTGTGCGTGTTGTTTGACTTTTTTCTTTATTCATCTTCCTCTTTCTCGACATCATCATATATACCAATCATTAGTATGCTCACGTTTGCATGTTTTTAAAATAAATTTTTCATCTTACTTTCATGCATCAATATAAAAAATTTATTTATTTTTTCATGCAGGTGGGCACAAAACACACACGTCCGTTTATACTCACTTCCTCTATATTGCTCCCTTTCTGTGTGGCCTGGCATCAAGTTTTTATCTTGTGGTTTCGTCTGCTTTGTGGCGAAGTTTGTGTTTAGTGTTTCGTATATTATTATTTATAAAAGTAATCTTGATTTTTAAAAATAACATAAATCCTATTTAAACAGGGAAGCGATCAAAATCTTTCATTTTACTCCATATAACACGATATACGATAAAATATATGTATATTTTTTCAATTTTATATGGAAAGCCGAGATAAAAAACCTGCTGCCGTTCGTTCATCCTCTAATGTGAAGTGATAGGAGGCATACACATAAAGTAATCATCTGCATGATCATCATCATCATGGTCGAGGCACATTCATATCAGCAATCTTATTTTTTCCGTCTTTTTGATTTTCCGATGGAAAAGGGAAAAGCGGTTACCACTACAAATACTAACAGGAGAAAACCATACCGGATAAATTAATTGAGCTTGTGTATTCTATCCACCTATCCACATAACCTACCTTCCTTCCCTTCCTCCTCTATCAAATAACAAAAAAACATGCCTAATATATCTCACTCTTCTCATCTCTTTTTTCAGCGATAAAGAGAAAGAGAGGAAAAAAACTTCGTTAAAATCTTGGCACGCATCATGAACGCACCGCAAACTTGATCATGTAGAGACAAAGATGAAACAGCAACACCGGCAGTAATAGAAGCAGTACTACTGAAACCCACCACCAAATTTACATGACTTTAGTATGCGTTCATGCGTCTCCCTCTCTTCTCTTTGTCATATATCTTTATTTTTTCATACTATACATAACTATTTATAATGTTTTAAGCACAATTCATAGATGAATTGCCATATTCCTTCCTTCTCATGTGTCAAGAGTGATGAAAGAGAAAGGGCTAGAGGCGGCTAGCAGCAGCAACTTACTCTCTCTCAATACCGCATGGACGGAACACCAAAAAGATTTTTTGACTAATTGCTTATCGATCTCTCCCTGGTGTGTGATGGCTAGAAAGTGAGAGAAGGAAAAAAAACTAACTTTTTTACATCATAGTACAAGCCCAAAATTCACAAAAATGATGAATATTTTACCTTTTATGTGTGTAAATAGTATAACTTGTGAATTCACACACACACAGACAAGAGGAAGGAAACATTCGACTCCAGCACTTTTTTCTTTCTTTTTTTACTTCAGTATATTAAACAACTAGAATGTTTTTTCCTTAAGCTTCAGTACTCTTCCTTTTTACTTCCGTCTCAAATACAGTTCTCTTTTTTACTCTTTGAACAATCCATCATTCATTTTCTTCCATTTCTTTTCTGTCGCTTTCCCATCTAAAGTCATTCATTGCTCACAAGGTTGTCTTGTAAAAAATATAAGGAAACTTACATCAGCATCACAGTCACAACTCAACATGTACACACATCTCATCTTCCCTATAAATTCTTTCCTTGGTTACGCACTTTTTCTGTGCAAACATAAGCTTAATGAGGACCAAGATGTTTGCCATGAAGATAATGTTGATGACGATGATAACCATTTTAACAGGGTTTATACATTGAAGAAGGACACAAGAAAAAAACTGTTCGGTTCCTTACAACTACACATCTTTTCCATTTCCTATCTTTCATTCTCTCAGTGTAGCTATCACTCTATCTTGTAATTGATGCTTTCATGTGTCTGTACAGCTACTTGGAGTAGTAACTATATTAAATGTTAATTTTTTTCCTGGTACTCTTTTGATGCACATGAAATGTTTGAGAGAAAAAGTACGAGTGGGATGTAATTTGAGGAAAAAAGGGTGATGTTGACGGTGTTTGTATGTGTCTATGTGTGTATGGTGATGCAACAAGATATCTTTTTCTCTTCGTTCTGACGGAAGGGCTGTTTTTCTATAGACGTGAAAGGGGAAGGCAATAACATTCTTCACTAGCGACAACGTTAATGGAATGGATAAGAGTAAAACTTGTGAGTAGAGTATGAAAGCTGCTTCCTACCTACCAAGTGGGCATATATAGGTACAGCTTTGCATGTGTACGCACTTTGAATCTGATAATGTCAAAGGCAGTGATTACACCTAAACAAATGTTTTGTAAGGGAATACTTTGAATGTTAGGAGGAGGAAAGTTTACGGATGTTATAACTGTAAGTTGCTATATTGGAGTCAGAAGAGCATCGGCAACAGTCAAGAAAAAGGAGTTTTTTCACTCTCTTTCCATCTCTCACCCTCTCGTTCCTCATTTCCATCTGAATTTTCGTCCTGCTCCTCTTATTCGATGAGAAAGTAAGTGAGTAAAAGAAGATATTTTTTATTAAAGGAAATGATAAAGCATTTCCAATATGCTACTCAGTTACAACTGATGAAGATGCAGGGTAAAAGATTTGTGTTCCAGTCAAAGATAAAGAGAAGGAGAGCACGGTTGAACAATAAGAGGCATGAAGAAGAGAAATGGTGTTATTAAATGGAAGCTTTTTAATATGCCTGAGGTGTAATGGAAGGAAACGACCAAGTAGTTTCAGGAAAGTTTATGTGTTCATCATCATCGCTGTTGTAGAAGACTTAATGCTAGTGATCTTTTTGCTCATATGCATATTTGACATAAATCTTTAAATAATTATCTTCTTATAACAAGGAACACTACAAAGAAGATATACAAAGTTTTAACGTTTAATTTATTTGCTGGTTTTGAATCATTGCAATTGTAATCGTGTATATAAGACTAGTAGTTAAATTACAAAAATTAGAGAATTTCTGTTTACACTAAACTTGTATTATGAATGTACGACGGTAATTTGATAAAATAGAAAACTGTTTTGAACTTTTCTGCTACACTGTCTATTTAGGTAAATAATCCAAAACATTGATTGTACTTATGATCATACTTGTTTTGATTTCAGCATAAAACAATAATAAAAGTAATCGTCAAAATATCCTGTACACGACAGACAGCACATCAAAATCAGTCATGGTCAAACAAGTCATCATCAAAAACATCCTATTTTTGATATGATGATTCGTTTGATGATGACGTGCTTGTTGTAAATGATGAGGAAGATAAAATGGGAGTAAAAAAGAAAACAAACAAATTTCCATCAGTCTTTACGAATTATAAGGGAACAAAGTATATATAAAGTCTGGTTTCGCAATCATCAGAAGTAATAGCAGCAAAAGCTGCAGTAGCTCATATCATTTCACCAACTAACTGTGCAACTGCCTACAATACGAAAATGTTTCAGTGTAATGCAAACAATAAAGGGAAAGCGTGCAGAACATCAATCACAAAAGAAGAAATATTATATAAATACGTAAATGGAGAAGAGATAGAGAGATACACTTTTCAAGTTGATTCATTTCATTGCTCTTGGTTGTTTCCTTCCTGTGCAGCACCACCACCAACAGGACCAACAGCAATGTTTTCCAGGTCTAGCGCCGCCATCCATTCCAGAGAACTTCTTGGAAATCTGTATTCCATATACATATCAAAATACATAAAAGCGAAACGAAAAACATTTTTGTGTGTTGATGATGATGGCTCCTATTCACACAACTACACATATATATACGTATTCATTCATTCAAACATTT
This sequence comes from Entomobrya corticalis, assembly GCA_034694325.1. Classification (NCBI taxonomy): domain Eukaryota; kingdom Metazoa; phylum Arthropoda; class Collembola; order Entomobryomorpha; family Entomobryidae; genus Entomobrya; species Entomobrya corticalis. The sequence continues at coordinate 16,634 of JAQFYG010000779.1, read as the reverse complement.
TTTTGAACGTTCACTTAATATTAATAACTGTCGTTGGTTTTCTTCTTGTTGTTGTTGGTATTGAACCCAGTAGAACTTTTGTGGTTTTGTTGTTGCTACTCTTGTTGTTGTTGTGGTAAAAGTAGTAGTAGCAATATTTGGAAGGAAAAAAGAGGAGGAAATGAAAAGGAAAAAGGAGAAAATAAGAAGTGTTGTTTGCATTGCATAGAAAGAAGGGAAAAAGCACTCTGAGATAACAGCAGGAGAGCAACAGCGAGAGACTGAGTGAGAGCAGCATGAAAAGCAAGAGTCATGGGAGGACAACAACAACTACACAAAAAAAACGAAATAGCCCAAGTCGAAAAAGTGGTTTGGTTTGTTTGGTTTCATTTTCACTCTAACTGATTTGGAGAAGTAGAGGAGAAAAGTGAATGAATGTGCAGTGCAAGAATAAGATGATGAAGAAGAAGAGGAGGAATGATAGACTCAATGGTTATTTTTTGTGTGTGCATGTGAGGCTATTTATTCAGCATGTATTCCAACTTTCCAAAGAGAAATTCCCCAGATGCTTATTGAAAAGGAAATGCCCAGTGGAGTCGCATAAATATAACAACCAACAAACCAGGCAAAAAAAACTTCTCCCAGACGCAGACATAGAAATTCTCAAGCTCAGAAGTGAAATCACTATATGTCATGGTGAAACAGAGTCATCCATCAATTGACCATTTGGAAAATTACCGTTTCATTTCATTGCATTGAAAATAATGATTTAGTTTATTTTTCTTCTCAGGATGGAAGTATAGGAAGAATTGCTTCACACATTTTTTATGCTACATAACAAAAGTCAAATTGGGCTGTCCTTAGGAAAAGATAAGAGACTTACTTCAACTTTCAAGAGGTTTGCACGAATACAGATAACTTATAGTAGTAGTACTTTTACCAAAAAACTCATCATCATAGTTGTAAATACGTCTTTACCCTTGGTCTCTACTACACTGCCTGCTATGCTATTAAAATGACCTGCTGCTGATCGTAAAAAATCAAGCCAGGCAATGAAACCATGGTAATAATTGAACAAGTCAGCATGTTACGACCCAGGATAACTGTCAAGTCGGGACTGAGCAGCGTGATAGTTATAAAAATATCGTCATCACCGGGTTTGTTTCCATCAATGAAAATGAAATGTCATTTAAGTTGTAAGTATATGTACGCATGTACACAAAGAAAGTATTGAACAGCAGAAAAGTACACATCTCCCTGCATGAACAAGGCTTCCGCCATACACACGCATGTATACCTACTTGAAATAAATTTCATTATCATTATTCGCTCTTGTAGGAGGACAGTTGCTCCGACAACGACTCAAAAAGGGAAAATTGCTACGTGTGACTTGTTTTGAAACCTCTTATCTTCAACCAGCGGTGGTCTTCCTTCATTTCAGAGAAAGAAAAAAAGGAATCTAATGAAGCCTTATAATATAGAGTGCACTGGTGCAATATGTATACTAAATCACATACTTGAATGATGAAACAACAAATATGCTTGCATACCCAAACCGCCATCATGTTTTCTTGTACAAATCATATTCACTGCATGGCAACGGTTTCTGGCTTTATATTTTTAGTAATATTTGCTGGTTAAAAATAGAACCAACCGAGAAATACAATGATCCTACTTAATTGTTATTGTTATGAATAAACCAAGCACTTTGTAAAGTTTACCAAATACTTTCACTTTTGAAAGAATTTACGCAAATACTTGTGTTTTATTTATCTTATTGTAATAAGCATCCAACCTTTTTAGGGAATACATACATATGCATGGTCCGATATTATCATCCAACCCATTTAAGTTCAACATACAATTTTGCATTTCACACGCTTCTCTTTTCTCTGTCTTTCCCTCCAGCTACAAAAGAGCGTTTTCAGTTCAATAAAGAAAAGTGGACGCTTTCGGATGGACAATTTCCACAAGCAATTTCTCAGGAAATCCTTAAACCACCATAACACTAAAGAGGCTTCTTATCGAACAAAATGCTCGTGGTTTATGAATAGTATTTTCTCATTCCTTTTCTGTTATTCTTCTCCTTCTTTACGCAAAATATAAATACCTCCTCCCTTTCTTCCACCAGACCACAATACAAATACATAATACACTTTTGTGAGAGTTGTCGTCGTTTCATTGTTGTTGCCTGGCTTTGTAACAAAATGCAATGGTGGAATGGTGTTGACCTAACGCTTATGCGTCCATTTTATTTATTGTTTGTAGGAGTGCGTGTGTGTATCATCACACAGAAAAGGAAAATGATGTCTCGTTATTACCTAGCTTTTCCTCTTTACTGCGGTAATTCTACCATTGAAAAAGACAAAAGTTCCAAAGTGTTTTTGCGTCTCTCCGCAAGACTGCAAGGGTAATGTGATAGTTATGTCGATATGGAGGTGGTAGTGCGGGGATGATGATGGTGAATCCTGTGATTTTTTGCTACTATTTCGTGAATAGTGGCTTTCGTCCTTTGTAAGTGCGTTGCACACATCTCGCTTTGTGATGTTGACGCACTTATACGACGTCTCCCACCCTACTACTTAAGAATATATCCCTTGATGATTGTTCATCCTCTGCCCACCCTCCCCCACTTCATCTAGCATACCATCACCTGGTGTTTTGCGTTGCTGTTTGGATGAAACTGGTACTATCATTCTTTTACTATTCGTCTATTTACTTTCCGGTTGTGTGCTAATGGCAGTCAAGTTGAAGGTAGCTCACTTCTTTCGTTTCTTCGTAAAAATAAATGCATACCCAAAAGCAACAGCACACTTATATAATAAACTGGCTCCCTCCCACACACACAAGCACAACAGGCCAACCAATAATACATTTTCGTGATTTCCAAGGAATTCCAAAGCATCTCAATTTTTGTAGGGAAATGACAATGACAACTCTTTTCCCTTTTGCCTTTTCACTTTTACGTATATTATTATTACTATTGTGCTTGATGCTGCATACTTATGCATGTAAGTGTATAAATGTTTCAGTTTTTATGTACATCTCCATGTATCCAAAATAACTGGATACAAAAAAACTCTACCTTGTTTGTATGGTAATCCGTTCACGAACAGACAATAACGCTAACAACATCACTACTGCATCATCGTCACGAGTGCCCGAAATACTAAAATGGAAAATGCACAACAACACAAAAGAAAACGTAAAGACGGGATATTCTACCATAAATGCAGAGTGAAAAGTACGCGGATCTATAACCAAAGTATCATGTGCCGTTACCATTGTCGTCTTGAATTGCATTCCATTGTTCATGTCTGGTATCATGATTGTGATGATGATAGTCATCATGATCATCATACCCGCGAAACTATGCTATAAGGATACTGTTGATGGTGATTCCATACCACTACTGGCATTACTGTTGTTGTTTGAACTCTAAAGAGGATTCTTTTACTTTCTTTCTTTATTCTTCTTTCTCTTTCAGTGCAAAATAAAGGTAACGACTGGTTTCTTCTGAAGAACAAGCTAGGCGTGTGTGCAGACTGTGTGGAAAATCCGTCTGTGAAATTGAAACTCTTTTGGATTTGCTCCGTCTCAATGATTTTGAATGAGTTCATAGAGTCTCTTTTAGTGAGCAGACATAGTTGATGTTAAGTGTTGCACAGATTATTACAGAGGATAAATGGAGATTCTCAAGTTAATATGTCTAGGCATACGACATGGTGTAAATAGTAAATGACATAGGATGTATAATATATAGATTTTTGTGAATAATATTTATTAAACTTTATACTATGTATAATTGTTGTCCTCTTACATTTTCTTCAACATACTCAGTGTCAGTGTTAACTTTAACACATATGTTAGGTTTTTTCCGTTAGAAAATATGAATGATTTTTAGAATTCCATTAAAACCTGAAGAAAATCTTGTAAACAATTCTTACAATTTAATATAAAGTATTTTATTTCCTGAAGGAGTTAACACTAGATGCATAAACAGATATTTGGATTTTTAGGTTTAATGAACTCTGTTAACCTTTCAATTATTCCAAATTCCATCTCTATTTTCAAATTAAATTGATAGATGTGAAAATGCCATGGATAAAAGGAAGAGCAAGTAAAGTATATATATTTCCCAGAACATCAGTACATTGACATACATGGTCTAAACCTAAACTCACTCACAATCTTCCTCCACTTGACATTCTCTTCTTCTTTTCAGATTCTATTTCATCTCTCTAGTGGTTTCATGTTCTTTTATGATCTGTTTGTATGTGACTGTTGCTGTGATTACACCTTTATGCCCACATATGTAGACTCTACTATGCACACATAGAAAATAAACGGCAAGTCGTTTCACAACAAAATCCTGAAAAAGGTATATGACAACATGCAAGCATTCTTTTCCACCCACCATGTGTACAGTTTGTTTCGTTTTCACCACTTTCAGTAGTGAAAAACGTATTAGAGGAAAACTTTTTAGAAAGGGAGCACTTACCAAAAGATGAAATACCTATGCTTAGTCTAGCAATGTTATGTGGAATGCGCACGTCTTTTGATTGGTACTTTACAACAGCACGTTTTTGTATCTTATTTAAAATAATGTGAGGAGAGAAACCTGAGTTTTGTTTTGAGCTGTTATAAAATGTCAACCTTTTTTTCCTAAAAATGAGATAAGAAATGAAAAGGAAAAGGCTTTGATTTATTCTAGAAGTTGCATACTTGCAATTGATCTGATACTTATTTACAAGCATTACACTTTAAACCAAAAATTTCTTATATCTTATTTCACAAAAAAACATCTTTCTATGCCATTGAAATTGCCGTAATATTAGATTGAATTGCATGCAATACTCATATGAACACTCAAAACAAGAGCTTAAAATAAAAACATTATATTTTTCTGATTTTCCTTTTCTTTTTGTAGATAACTCCTTTCATTGCCTTTCATTTCTATTTTTTCCATTCATTCTGAAAAAAATGAAGGACATCTGTACCGCATATTATTCATACATATTTATACATTTCCACCTCGTTGTTTAGGTACCTAAAACAACAAAATCTATTGGATTACGCGTTAAAACTGTATGAAAATTGCCGGCATGAAACAATGAGACCAAACTAAACACTATATCCATCTGCACACAAAAAAGCAAAACAAAAAATAGTTCTCTTAGACGACATATTTTTCAGTGAATGAGAAATTTATTCAGAAAACAACGTAAGGGTTGTAATACTTACAACTTGAATTGTAAAAAAATATGTCACATTTGAATGGATACAGATCAAGCAACTCAAACTTTTTTATCTTTGCTCTCTTTTCTTTTACTTTATTTTTATTTTCTGCTCTACAACCAGTGCATATATTATTTTTTAAGACATGCATTTGCATACAACTACACTCCAAATATACGAAAGTATTTTCAAAAGATGACGAAAAGGAATACGAAGAAAAGTCATTGCAGCCAAACACACAAGATACAAGATTACAAAACTATTTGCCAATATCCAGAAAATAACAGTCTTGAGTTGTGTGAAAACACTTCGCGTCCCTGGTTACGTTCGAAAGGCATTTGTGCATTTGAGCAAGCAGAAAAAGAGAGAGAAAGGAAATAAAAAGGGTACCAGAATTGAACAAGAGTTATTTACCATCAATAATAATAATACTAGAGTTGTATTTACTTTTAGTAGTTGCCTAAGGCATAAATAAATACATTTTAAATGTGTCTCTGCTGCCGTTGCTCTGCGTGTTTTGTTTGTTTACCCTTTTTCCCGGACTGGTACGCAACAAAGCAATAAATACATAATATACGCATAGATAGTGTTAAATCTGACAAAAGTAATAGCAAAAAGAAGGGAGGAAAAAGTTGTGTGTTTGATGATGACGACTGCTCTTTTCTTTCTCCGATATCGAACTTTCTCTTCTATCCATGTATATTGCGTCTTACAAGAAGTAGAAGTTAGAAAGTGCTAAATTACATACAAACATCGTCAGACTGAAAGTGAAATTGGGGAGAGGAAAAAGAAAGAATGAAGTCAGTGATATTCAAAAACATATTCAAAGTTAATACTCCTCCGACTCCGAACCTCGTATCAAAATGAATGAAGATTTTTTTGTGAATATGAAACATGTACATCAAAATGTTATAGATTCTCCTTTATATGCCATGCTACCAAGTACCATGTGTACATGTATATACCTATGTATGATAAAAAGAACTGTTAAAATGGCAACGATCGTTCTTGACTTTTTTCTTTTTCATTTTCCTTCTCTTTTTGGTCGTATGAATAAGAGATTTCTTTTAAAGTGGATTTTGCTTGCTGATGTCTGACGAACAGGAAGATGTGATGATGATGATCATGTGTGTGCTGTTGGTACAGTTTGCTGTTGTCTCTTGTCTTCCTTCCTTCTATTATAGGCATGTATTGTTTGTATTATCACCAAGTAAAGAGTGGTGGTATGCAAATTAGTTCTTTTTTGTTTTTTATTTATTGCTAAAGATCGAGTTCAAGTGCAAACACACGCACTCTCTACGCACACCACTTCATATTAAGACACATGTTTATATTCATGTTTTTTTCCTCTTTTTCACTAAAAGATTATGCAGAAAGCTGATGACTGCATGGAACATTTACACTACATGAGCTCCATTGAATATTTTGTAGAAAAAAAAGAAAAAGCATGATTTTATCTTCTTTTCTTTTCTCTCTTTGTATTAAATTTTTTTTCTTCATTTGACCTCCTGCTGAAGGTTTCTAAAAATATATAAAACCATGTGAATATAGCATGTCAAGTTGCCTTTTGTGCATAAAAAGTAAGTAATCAAAATGAGATAGGAGCAGTCAGTCAGTCGTCGTCGTCCCTGTCGTCGGGCGAGACAAGAGCAGCAGCAGCAGTGCACTCCTACTATTTACTGCAGTGAAGTATAGGTTCATTCACATTGATTCATTGACATATGGCGTGGCTGGCGTGCCAATATTTTTTTTGTTATTCAGTCAAGTATAAAAAATATTCATGACAGAGTGGCAGTGCAGTAGTTGTAGTCAATTGTAAATGATGTGTATATATACTTTTGGTGATGGCATTGGTGCGTGCTTCCCTTACAATTACCATTCATGACGTATACTTTTTTCTCCTTTTTTTCACACACAGACATATTATCACTTTGATTGTACTGGATGATAAGAGAGTTTGCCACACAAATGGGGATTTTTTATTTCGTGGCTGATGGTAATGTAGTTAGGATTTTGCATGTGATCACTTATGAATAATTTAATTGTCCACGTGCTACTCCTACTACATGTTGACTGGACTGATCACGCGTACGGAAGGTATCTATAAAGTGTATTTGACATGACATGAGTCCAAGAACTGATAGAACTAGGTAGCTAGGATCATGCATATCATACAATATTAATAGCCAACAATCGTTTGTACTTTTAGTTACAACTTAAGAATTATGGCTTACTAAGAATGATGTCTAGGTAAAAATGCTAACAATCTTGTCACTAATGATTTGTTGCATATCTTTCTGTCATAACAAGCTCCACTTTACGAGTTGAAATGAAGAAACATGATAAAAGAAAATATGCTGCACGGTAAAAAAATAACTAGATAATAAAGTTTGATAAACAGTTTACAAAATATTTTGGCATTTGAGCACTGCACCTACTAACTCCTTTTTATATACATTCATAATATTCAGCTGGCCAATTAGACTCTTCCAAGAATCTAAATAAATTAAAATTGAGTAAACTGCAAGATCGGATGTTAAGATATCTAGTTATGCTGTAACACTAGTTTCATAATTTTTTATGCTGATTATGCTTGAAATTGTTTGTTGTTGCGTAGGGAACACGGACAAATACACGTGGGTGTAGGTAGAAGAACTTGGATGCTACTTGAAAAGTATTTTGTGGTAGTAACTATTATTATGGAAAGTAATATAAAATATATATAAAAAACAGGATGAGGATGTACATTTTTGAATGATTTTTGTTTGTGAGTTTGCCTATTTTTATAATTATGATGTTTTATTTGTAAAGCACCGTTAGCTACTAACTACTTCATGATAAGTGGTAAATGATATAGGAATGGGTAACGAAAATGCTCATGGCTGATAAGTGTTTTAGCCAACAATGATATTCTTATGCTACACAAAATGTTTACCCATGCCACTGTCCCCATGAAGGTCAACCGCTTTGACCAAAAAATAAGTTTCTTACTTATAGCCATATGAATACCGGAATTCATCGAAATCGGGATATACACACCTTTATCCCCGTCCACCTTGTATTCTTAGAACGTGTCATTCTGAAAAACTAGAACTAGATACTACGTTAAGCATTGTCACTATTATCAAGCAGCTTGTTTCAAGGAAATTACTAGTTCTTAGCAAATAAATAATAGAATTTGAATGCATAGTAGGTAATTTTTATTATTCATTGTTTTTATTTTTTGAATGTTTGCCAGATGTTTTCAGATCAATAGATTATTGTTTCAAAATATTTTTTCCTGGCAATTTGCCAAATGTATCTCTTGATTAAATTTTTCTGTTAAGTATAAATAGACTTGTGCGTATCTTGAAATATATTGATAAATAAAAGTTTAAAGACGAAATTTAACCATAGTTCATGTACGAGTTTGATACTTTTTCCTAATATCATTTTTTAAACTGTTCTCGCTGATATTATGTTCCTTCAGAAATTCGGAAATTACTTAAATTTAATTTAAAAAATAAAGTTTCCACTAACTGAAAAAATATTAATGACTTACGTTAAAGTTACTGTTGTATAATCGTTAAATGGTATAGTCTTTAAAATAAATAAACCGAACAATCGTAATATTGGTAATGTACTAAAGCAGCGAAAGTGTTTATAGTATTTATAGAAAATGCATTTGACAATTTGCATGCTATATAGCGCCCATGCTTACAAAATAGTGACACCTAAAACATGACTTTGTTCAACTTTTAATACGCGATTGGTGTGGGAAATTTATGTCGGATTACATCAATTAGAATATGCTTAGTAATAATTGGAAGCTATTTCTTGCTGCGCTAACGCCGCTTTTTAACCCCCCTTATTTGCTATTTATTTATATCTGAATTATTTGTAAAAATGCACATTGAAATTGAATGCTGGATTTGTCGAAGAAGGTTCGTATATTATTCACGCACCTCTGATTTCAAAACATGATAGTGACTTCTATTAATTCCACTAAATAAAGTGATTAGCTTTCTCTGTCCACAAATAATCTAACTTAATTATCCCTTTTCGTGCTTCATTCATTTTTTATCATTATTAACCCAAAAAACGATTGCTGTAGCCGTTTTTCTCCTTTCTGGATTTAATCAGCCAAATAAGTTTCAAAAGGGTAATCAGCAACTAATGCAACAACAAAACACACAATAAATGTAAGCTTGCTACTTCACTTATGTAAGTGTTTTCCACATCAAATATAACTTTCTCTTTGATAGTAATATATCCTACACATAATACAACGACTTGTTTAACGAGTAGCTACGTAATGTGTATCCAGACTCCTACGCGTTTTTTTAAGAAAAACAAAAAGTTTCTATTTTTTTCATTCCCTCTATCCCAAGCAATTTACTTGCTGTAAGATATTTTATACATTTTTATACAGTCATTTTTGTGGAGAGTTGATGTGGAGCCGCAATCTTTCAGTCTTGTCGTTCCCATTCTCATTGTTTCACAAAAAAGATGGGGAAAATCCCTGAGGAGCTCGATTAAAAAAGGAAAGCCGTTTTTTCCTCTCCTTGAGCTATTCTCTACGTTTATTTAAAGTCTTATCTTCCATTGGTCTATAACTACGTGCCGCAATATCTATCTCTCTCATCGCACCAGTCACTGAAATACTTTTTCTTCGTCTAGTTCTCAATCTCACTAAACCAAGCTCAACCCTTTTCTTAGTCTGATACTACTTTACTTTCACTATTACCACAACCACCAGTACAGTTTACAAATTACAAAATATCCCTTTTTTCTCATTCCGACGTAAGAGCAAAACACACAGAAATCAGAGCCTTGTATACTTGATTTGTTTGAAAAATGCAGAAAAAAGTAATGACTACGGCGACGTACGTTGGAGAATCAAAAAGCATATTTAAGAAATGAATCAGCTGAAGAATAACTAGTGGGATTTTTTCATTTTTTCTTGGAAATATAAAACTAACAACTTGTCTAATAAACTGCTTGTTAAAAACCAACCTACAAGTAGAGACCCCCAATAAACTAAACAAAATATTTCTTTTAACTTCTTCTCGGCATTCATTTTTATCCAGAATCTCAAAGTTTTTGAGCAAAAATATTAATTGCTTATGAAACACTTGGGTATAAATATTAGCTGATATATGACTTTACTTAAAGCACACTTACTTTCCCTTTCGTTCAGATACATAGTATTTTTGTATGCATGCATGTATTGCTCTATATAACATGCAGTTATACCTACACATCGTTAAGTTGAAAGTTAGACTAAATTAAATCGTGTAACTCGTCGCATTGACATAAATAAAAAGATATAAAATATAAAAACAAACCAAACTTTCAAATTCTAAATTTCGTCAACCCAGACAGTATAAAAAAACTGGTCCCATTTTAAAAACAAATTGTATAATATATTTACTTTTGAAAAGAAGATAAAAGTTATTTCTACCAGGCAGATAGCTAATCGTATATTGCTCTTGTCTAGTGTGTTTTTAATTCTGTTTCCATTTACCTCCAAGTATATTTCTAACCAAGATTGCTTTTTGAGTTACTGTTTTCATGTTACTTGTTAGTAAACCCATGCGTGGTGTATAGTCTATACTAATTGTGTGTATGGTGAGCGGTGAGCTTTGGTTGTGAGAATTATGTAGAAAGTTTTTGGTGCATTCAACTTTCTTTTTTGATTTTATCATTAAAGAGCGTAAATAGTTCTTTCTTTCATTTTTCCTACATTTACAGTTTACGCCAACGCCGAGTTGTTCTTCCCTGTTTACACAGCTTCCCTCTTTCTCCTCTTATTATTTTTTTGTTGGGAAAATATACATATAATTTTTGTAGTATGTCTTCGTAATATTTGTTTAAAAGAGAAAATCCTTCCCTCAAAAGGAAAAGATTATGTTTATTCATTGTACTAGCAGACTGTTTACACAAGAAAAATACCTCAACGACTAGATTCAGCCCACTTACGACATACTGCATAGCATGGACTATTATTTTTCAAAATTGAAAGCAACTTTTTCCTTCGTCTTTCATGAAAATAAATACAAAACACATTTTACTTGCAAAGGTTCATTTGCATAAAATATGATGTCTTAACTATAAGTAAATATGTACATTTGTCTGTAAGGCCTCCTCCGCAGCAGTTAAGAAAAAGGTGATTTCCTTCCTTACAATTTTCGATCTTAAATATTTCAGTAGCGACGTTGCAGTACTAGCAAAATGCTTGTTCAGTAAAATTGAAAATAATTGCACGTTTGAATAAAAGTGAATAAAATGTTATTGCATACACACATACATAGGTACTTAATCTCTTTTCAAAAGGTTCGCTACAGAGAGAACAGAAAAAATATTACGGAGGACAGGAAATGTAAACTTTTGATACAGGCAAATAGAAATTTTCAGAACAAACAAAGCTGACAACGACAACGTCATAACCATAACAAAGACAGAAAATGAGGATGATGCGTATTAAAGAGGTCTCTATGTTTACAATACAAATTTTCATATTTCTTCCAACGTACTTAAGTAGACTCGCACATTGCAATCCTAATAGGCACTGAGGGGAAAAACTTGTAAACCGTTGAGTTGTAAATATAAAAGGTGGCAAGACCGCCGCGACGACGTAAGTCAAAATGAAAGTTGCAAGTTTTAACTAAAAAACTGGAACTCTGAGACAAGTTTCTATTCAATATAGGTGCAGTAGTTGGTATTGTTTATCTAACAATATATTGTTATAAGAAGCATTTAAATAGAAAAACGCAAGTCTTTACTGGTCTTTGTTGTACCTTCTTGTAAAACGTGTCATTTCCCCTTCCCTCCAGCAAAGTTTCCCCCTTTTTAGTAGGTATATTTACAAAACTATTACATAACAAATTCAGGTGCATCTGGCTGCTATAACGTTAAAAAAATTTGGACTTTGTTAGACAAGTAATAAGAATATATAGCTAAATACAATAACACACACCGGCTAAATTCCTCCTCACTTTTTCCATCCATCCATCCTGTAGTTTGCTCATCTTCCTACTCTTCTTTTAGTTCATTTTTTGTGTTATTCGTTAACGGAGTGGAAGAAAAGTAGAGAGGAGTGAGGACACGAGAGAAGAAGTTGCCTGCGTCAGCATGGCTGTTGTATACCATGCATGTCACTTTGTCGGTTATCGTCTTGAAAAGCTCAAGAAAGACAGTAAAACTTGGATATTTTTTGAGAAAATTCCCTTCTTTAAGAACTACAAACTTATCTTATGTCTGTTATATTTTCCATCTTATACTTCTATATATATGACTTCAGTTATGCGTGTGTGACTTTTTTGTATGTATCATCAAAGTATTTACTCACTAGACTCATATATGACACTTTCTCTTCTTCACTCACTCATTCGGTTGACTCCCTTCTTTCCGACGTTTCTTTCTTGTCACATGTAATCTAATAGGAGCGTTCCGCTGATTCTGCTGAGTGAGTCAGTTGCTCCTACCAACTTTCTCTTTTTCGTCTTATTAAGTAGTAGTTGTGTAGAACAACAATAAAAATAACAACAGCATCAGGCAGTATCATTGATATAAACAAAATGAAGGAGCAGCTTGTGGGTTAAAGTTAAAGTAACAAAGGCTCAGAGGCATTATTACTCATCTGCTTGGTGCCGCCACACGCCTTCTCCTGAAGATGAGGACGATGACGACGATGATTATGTGAAACGGTTCGTTGTTTGCGTTGTTGGTTTCCATGAAGGCGAGGATGATGCATTTGCGAGTTGGAATGTTGTAGAAGTGGTGGTGGTAGCGGTGCTACAGCATTAATAATATACCTACAATATTATCTTGTTTAGTGTTTAAAAAAGTTTATTTACCGTCATCAGCATCATCGCTTTCCTCATCATCTGCTGCTGTTTTTTTACTACTAGAAATACTACTACTTCTAGAAACTTAGTTGTCTTCTAGACTTTAGACTCGTTGTCGTTCTTCGTGGGCTTAACGGAATTCTTTCGCAGTTTTGCAGGAGACAAAAAGTTTTTTTTTTCGGGAAAATATTTTTCTCTCGAGTTTTTCTTAACCTAGCTGTTCCTCGATAGATCTTGTAATCACACATAATGTCCCTACACACAGCTTGCTGTTTCTTTTAGAAGGAGACACTACACACATGTCAAAATAACAAGTTTTGTCAGATCCCCTACCCAATGTACAATTAGGAAGTGTAATCCGTCTCTGCTCTTCCAACTTATCTCTCTCTATTTATTTTCCTTTCTTGCAACTAAACCAACAGTTTCTCAATTACATGAAAGAAATGACAATGACGGCAAGCGGACACGCCAACTTGGAAGTTTTCCGGGTACATCAAACAAGAGCTTCTTATTTACTTTTTTATTTATTTATTGCATAGACAGCCCTTGAATTCTGAACAAGAATGTCAACGTTCCAAAATAGCAATCATATGGTTTCAGAACTGAGCTCTTGTAATATTTTTTAATTTAAAAAGTAAAGGCATAATCTAGGAGGATCAGATAGAGCAACACCCAATACATATTTTAAGAATTTGTTTAAAAATTTATTATAATTTTTTATTCGACAGTTGATTGCATCTTTCATGAAATAAGTAGAAACCCCGATAAAATACGGAGTTTGAAGGTAAAAAATTACAATGGTAACGGAAGGTAATTACGAAATATGAATGACGAGTTATTTGTCAAATAATAAAGTTAATTTTTCACCGACATCCACTTTTAAATATATTTTTACATAGCAATAAACGATAAAAATACCAATCAGCTTACAGTTGAAACTTAAAAATCATCGAAAAAAGTTATTGGCACTAAAAGTGAAATGGTCTCTTAAAAACACCTAATGATAACTTCACCTCACGAAATCCCCCTGGATGACATGTGTAGCATATATTTCCTTCAATTTTTTCTCGATGATCTAAGTAAGTATACATTCACGCATGAATTCTTTCTTTCTCCTTTGTACTATCCCAACCAAACAGACAAGTGGAAAGGATGAGAGTGAAATTCACGGTGAAAATAGTATTCTCAACACCACTACCGTCTTTTTTCCCTCCACCTTCAATATTTTCTCTTCATAAACACGAAGGCGACATTTTCCGTGATGTAGTTCATCCATGATGAAAAAAATCAAAAAGTCAACAGATACTCCATTGTATTCTCTATCCAGCAAAAAAAATGCTTCTAGTACACACTCAAGTCTTTACATTCACGTAAGTATGTGATTGGTAGGTAAATCCAAGAAAATTTTCTCCAGAGAGAATGAAAAAAAGTCATGCCAGTCGTTGACTAAAGTATAAGTACTGATATATTCATGATTTTACGCGTATATGAAAACCTTGATAGAGGATGTTGGTATGTAACAAAAGACGTTCATCCATAACACACGACTTTTGAGAGAGTGAATGATGTTTTCTCTCTCTTCTTCTTTTCCAAGAACACACCGACAAGGAAAGAAAAAAAACGAGAAGAATAAGAGGAAGATGTAGTATATGATGATGATGTTCGTAACAGCTCATACATGGCATGCTTGATGATCCGTGGACCAAAATCCACTTCCCATTTTACGTTGCTTCCGTCTTTCCTTCTTTCACTTTCTCTCTCTCTCTCTCTCTCGTCAATATACCATAATCTATCGAGTGTGCACGCTCAAGAGCCTTTTTCTTCTTCATCTTCTTGTGTCGACGTTTTAGTATAACTTGTATGACCATTGAGTGCTTCCTCTTTTCTCACCAAAAAGTCGGATTCCTCTTTCTTATTCTCCTTCAGATATTCCAGCAAAAAAAATTTCTTCTCTCTCTCCTTCGCCTTTTCTCTTTTTTCTTGATGATGTAGTACCGTCGTATAAACTTTCAAGTACTTACATATTATATGAATCATACATAATATGTCGTCTTGCTCTTCTGCTGTATTAGCAACTTGCTGGTTGGTGATGATGACGACGATGTTCATGATGGTTGTGTAGTTGTAGTGGTGGTGTTAGACATTCGTATTGATTTACAAATAATATGGCATGCTTTTGTCAGTTCACATAAAGACCCTCAACATTTTGCTATGCACTCAAGAGTCGTACGCTATATTACGGCTCTAGTGGAGGGGAAGAATGAGGTGGAATCTAAATACCTCATTTCCTCTCTCCTTATGCTTCATCTTCATCCTTCTTTTCTTCATCTTCTTGAGCTTTCTCTCTCTCTCTCTCTCTCTTTATTACGGAATAAGAGAGAAAAGAGGTTCACTATCTAAAATGTTTCCACAGATTCCGTAGATGATGTGAGTTATATAAATAGGTATATACTTTGTACATCATTCCGTACTATATATTTGGGCAAAATGAAAAAGATTTCCTTCTTTGCTCTAGGGGATTTAGCAAGCATGCATGCCAAATTCCACTCACTCGCACACTCACCACCACCATCATCATCAGATCAGTCAGAATGTCTCTCTCTCCCACGCTCTTTGTTGATGTTTTCGTTGTTGTTGTTGCTGTTGTTGATGATGCAGTAATAGTTGTTGGTGGCGGAGGCGTAGAAGGATTTTTAGTGGATGAATGTCTTCATGACTTTCATCATCAGCAGAGATTCATCTCCAATTTATATACTTCAAGGACAGGAGAAAGCACATTGAGAATTTCCCGATGAGCTTTTTTCAGAACCTACTGTATACACTATTTATCTTATCTTATATACTTTATATAACAGTAGATGAGTTAAAGTTTTATTCCTAAGATACTCCATATTTCTTGTACTAACACTGTTTTGTTACTGAAGGTAACTCATTCGTGAATGGGACAACTTGTGAAAAATAATGTTCTCATCGTTAGGTTGAAAAAAATTGTGATTCAAGTATATATTCATCAGTCGTAAATACGTCATCTACGTAATGTTGTGAATGGAGGATGTTTGTAGGTTGACAAATATTTTTTTTTCTTTTTGCGTAACCAGCAATAAGTGAGCTGATCACGCCCATTGATCATGATCGCGGTCATACATAATGATGGTATTCTTGTAGGTTGTTTTAAAGAAAATGAAACGAAAAGTTAACTTATTTTTTCCTCTCTCTTTCTTTTACTTTCACAAAACTTTTTGATGGCTTATTTGTTGGCTTTTCTTTTCTGGCTTCGAAGAACGTTTGTTTCTGTCACGAAGTGTCGATTAAGTACGTCCTCGTAGTTAGTAGTAAAAAATACCTTGTAAGGTTATGAGAAAGTACCGACTATTTGTTCTTTCCTCTAGAGATCAAGCGAGGTCACGGGGTCATAAGACTATTGTAATTAAATTCCCCATCATCGATAACTCCCAAATCCTAAGTTTCAGACATTTGACCTCTAGAGGTCACTTGAGGTCACGGGGTCACGAGACTATTGTCATTGAATTCCCCATCATCGATAACCCCCAAATCCTTAGTTTCAGACATTTGACCTCTAGAGGTCAC
>JAQFYG010000778.1:0-24425 GCA_034694325.1 Entomobrya corticalis | reverse complement strand
ATGAGCCAATGTGTTATAAAGATCTAAATATTATGTGATGAACTATACACAATTAGTTTATATGATTATAATATAATGTAAAGATTGTAAGCGGTTGATTGACTTATGAATAAACGAAAAAGTAGACAAAATTGAGACACGAAGCAAAATATTTTTGTATTAGTATGTAATTCGTTGTGGGATGTTTGGAAAATTAATGATGATTAAGCTAACCATTATAGAAAATTGCCTGACTGTGGTCAGTTGTAAGAAAAAATTGGAAGATATAATGTATGAGAACAGATGAAAAAATGTAAAGTTGTTACAATGTATTGTATTGCATTGAATATATATTATGAAGCAGTAAATGTTGAATTGTTATCAAAAAATAAATGTTAAATTTGATGTAAAAAAAGTTAAGGAAGTTATAAACAATATGTTAGTTGAAATAAAGATAAGATATTACTCAATTTGTTATCAAGAAAAATATTTAATATGGTATGCAGAAAAAAGCTATAAATATTGTTATATGCACAATAAGGAGTTCTTAATCTGGACGGAAATCAAAATTGATTATTATCATGTTATGTAAAAAAAAAGTATATGATTCTCTATAGGTCAGTTGACCTCAAAAGAGCAATGAGAAATTAAAAAAAAACCATTATTATATTTTAGAATACATTGATAAATAACTTGAACGTTTTTCAGAAAAAACGATGCTGTGCTGTGAAATTAGCAAACCAAGAAATGAAATTTTTTAGAGCACATAGACAAATTTTTGTTTTTATATCATGAAGATCAACCTATTTATCGCGAAATAAGGGAGAACGGCAAAGATGTTATTTTTAGCAACAATCTTGATTGCATTGAAGAGTACACCGAAACAAATTTAAAATGCTAATATTTTTGAATGATTTTTTGCTAGAATTTTGTAAAGAAAGATCATATCATCTTACAGTTTTATACGCACGAAAGTCACATCATAACTTTTGTGTGATTACTATGCTTCACATTCTCTTACCTAAACAACTTCGTTCCGTTAGTTTAAATTCTTCCTGCCTTATATTGTTTAAGAATATACAAAATGCAGATTCAATCTACACATTAGCTAAACAAATGTCTCCTCATAATTGGCGATGGATTCTTGAGACATATATGGACGCAACATCAAAGAGAGTTGCTCATTTCTTTCTAGACCTTTATCCGGCTTCCAACAACATATATAGATTCAGAAGTTCCATTTTCCCCAGTATTGATACGAAACTTTTCCAACCTACCAATAGAAACATTGTTGGAACAATATAAATTTTTAAATCAGCTTATAAGCGCTGATAAAAAAAAGCGTCAAAATTTATTAGAAAAGGCAAGCTCTAAAGATTTAAGTGCACTGGTGTATTGTGTAGACAACTGTGACTGTTTTGGTGTTAAAGAGTCACTAATTAGTAAAATAGCTACAACGGAGGAAGAACATCATCCTGGAACAGAAAAAACCGTTAGAGTATCTTTGTTGAAAAAGAGCAAATACTTGAAACCTGTTCTTTTCTGCATTTGATTAAGCTCTTTGAAGAGCTTATGATGATGATATACACTTTGGCAAAACAATAAAATGGGCGAAAATGTTAACGTATATCGAGTAATTTCTGAGCACATTTTCGTAAAGTTAGAACCAATAATATTTAAATTAGTTAAAGACGACAAAGGCAAACCTCAGAA
Source organism: Entomobrya corticalis (assembly GCA_034694325.1). Classification (NCBI taxonomy): domain Eukaryota; kingdom Metazoa; phylum Arthropoda; class Collembola; order Entomobryomorpha; family Entomobryidae; genus Entomobrya; species Entomobrya corticalis. The sequence continues at coordinate 22,733 of JAQFYG010000778.1, read as the reverse complement.
TTCAGCGTCAAAGAGTTCACATTTAGAACAGTTTAAGTCAATCATAAAACAAATTGATGCAAAGGAAATACAAAATGCTTTCCTTCAACGTGCCAATAAGAAAGCAAAACGACTTTTTGCATTTTTGAACAAAAACGACTTTATCAGTAAAGTAAAAAACAATGAGTTAATTGACGTTATAAAGTACATCATATTCGGTAAAGTAAAACCAACAAGCTGGTATGTTTTATTGACTTCACTTTCGCACATAAAAATTTCCCCTTGGTTGTGACAAACGTCAAAAGAGAAGTTAAAAAATATCTTAAACAACATGGATCCAAACGAACATTATATTAAAAAACAGTGGTCCCGACCACTTGATAGTGGAAGTCTTTCTGCTCTATACGGTTTTGTAAAGAATAGGAAAATTAAAGATGTGAAGAAAGTACGTAATTTTTTACTATCTATGAGAGCATATCAGTCTCACGTTCTCCTTCGCAAAAAATTCATGCAAGGCAAGGCCCCTTCGCAAGGCCTTGATGACACGTGGGCGGGAGACCTTATGGATTTATCTTCGTTCAGTACAGTTAATAAAAATTTTAAATTTTGTCTTATATTTGTTGACTGTTTTTCGCGGTATGCGTGGACAGTAAAACTGAAAGACAAATCGGCCGATAGTATGGTTAAAGCATTAAATGATTTGTTTCGTAAACGGCGTAGAAAACCTCAAAAAATTTGGACAGATATGGTATAAAACATGATTACATTTTAAATTTTAGTTCATTTAACTAATTTCATTTGAGCAAGTCGAATCGTTTGTTTACAGAGAAAAGAATTTTACAATAGAAAGGTGAAAGCCGTATTAGATCGTGCTGGAAAAACACACCACTCAACCTTTTCTAGGTTGAAGTCAGTTCAAAGTGGGAGGTAGAATACACATTTTTTTCTTCATTTATTATCAATACGCGTAATAAATTTACTTTATGTTTATTATGGATTTATTCGAACATTCAAGGATAAACTGTGCAGACATTTTACAGTCTCTAGAAAACAAAAGTGGATAGATGTTAGATGATTAGATAGATGATAAATTGCGAGCAAATAACTAGCAATTTAAATGGTAGCTAAACAGGTCTATTTGGACAGCACTTAGAATGGTAACTAGAAAAAATGAGGACGCCATATTTAATTTACTCTATGGGGAGCTTGCTCACCTAGAACCACGGCCTGCAAAACTAAAAGTAGATGATTACGTAAGAGTAGGAAAAAATAAGCTGACATTTGAAAAAAGTGCCGCACAAAATTTCACTGACGAAATCTTCAAAGTGGTGAAAGTTAATTAATCCGTACCTGTTGTCACATATAAGACAGCTGATGCAGCAGAAAATGAGTTATTTAATATTTACCCCAGTTTAGTTTTGGACACTACAGTATAAGCACCTTTAAAATGTTCCTCTCAAACCACTGCTATTTTACATTTCCGAAAGAAATCTTCAATAGCTGCAATATAAACGAGTGTTTTTTAGAAGGCATAATCGAACCTTAAACAGGAGGTGGTGGTGGGAGTGACGAAAATTAACTTGTTAGCTCAAGCATGGAGTATATGGTACCTGTTTCTGAAATAAAAGGGGAAAGCTCAAAAACACGGCGGGGCATAAAAACCAGAGTTCAAAAAGGCGGACGCAAGAAGAAAAGAACCATTCGTTAATCAAAAGCCAAAGTAAAAAGACGGAAATTTGTTTCAAAAAAGTCTCAGTGTGGTCATAGAAAAAGTAGGAGAGCATCCTGAAAATAAAATGGAGAAAAACGCCCAAAATAGCATATCTTCACATCAGCTTAAATCCGCACCGTTATTTTTGTCGGCGCTTGACCTAAATTCTTGAACCGGAACCAGGAATATCAAGAACCGACGTGAGCATTGCTAGCTCTGAGTATCAAAAAGTGTATTTTAACTTCAGCATAGCAAAGGAATTCACCCCGTTAGAATTTACATAAATCGGGAATTCAGCCCATTACGCAGACCAGTCTTCCTGCTTACTATATTTAAAATACAAATTTACTGACTTGGAAGATACACCATTAGCAGCAGATAAACTTATTGCTCCAATACCTGGGTTCTTTCACGGATTATTTGAGTCTCTGGAAATTTTGGTTAATGATGTACAAATAAGTAAAGCCACGAGTTTGTATCCCTACCGTGCATACCTACAGCAATATTTACCGAACGGATTCGAGCAAAACAATACTATTTTGAAGAATAAATTGTTCTAACGTGACAGTTTGATTAACCAGTTAACGACGTCCAAGTTAGAGTTCAAAAAGCAAATGGAGATTGCCAAAAAAAAATTTTAACTACTTGGCAAACTTGTGGATGGTTTTTTGATCCACATCGATATATAATCCCAAATACGGAAACAAAATTTGCCTGAAAGAAACCAAGCAATCGGTTCTACTTGTATGGTACCGGTGCGACCTTGGCAAGCGTGCTAAATGCAAAAATTAATATTAAGAAAGCATGATTGTATGTTAAAAATTAGAAGTTAACCCCACTATACACCAAGAGTTTCCAACACAGTCAAATAAAGGAGAAAAAGCGCTTTTCCCGATCAAAACAGTTGATATGCGGGCATACGCGTTACTTAGCATTTGTATGCAAAATAAAAGTGAGGTTTTTTTTTCACAGATACCAGAATTACTAGTAGTGGGTCTAATTGATTCCAAAGGATTTGTGGGATCTGAAAAAAGTCGCCATTTAATTTTCGGAACTTTGACGTATCTTCAATTATGGCTACAGTAGATAGTGATTCAGTATAGTACAAATCGCTTGAGTGCGATTTTGAAAAAAATGATTATTCTGTCGCTTATTACAATACAAATAGAAGCCATAGAAAAGCCTAATGATATAACAATAGATGAATTCAAAGATCAATCGTGTTTCTTTGTCTTCAATATGTTTTCCAGTTATGACAATAAATATCTTCCATAGAGAAACGGGCAAGTTAAAATTTATTTTAACTTCCGAAAAGCATTAAGTAAATCTGTCACTGTTATGAATTAGGCACAGTTACAAAATCTTTTATCGATTGATAATAACAGGAACGTGTATTTAGATTACCAATAAAATGTACGGATCCCAGTTAAACACACACTTGGCTTGTCTCACTAAAAGGTGTAATAAGCTTTTGTATGTTATAGCTTCTGACGAGTTTAATTAAGTTAAATTTAATATAAAATATTTTATATTCGTTTCCAGTATAATGCCAAGGAAACACAGCAGGCTTCACTGGATATTCTTTTGGGTTAAAATTGAATAGAAGAGAGTGAAAACGACCTATATTGATTCATACGGATTAAGCTTAAAGGCTTATAAAATGTCAGTGCCCTTCCTAATAACTTTAGAAAATGCAACAACGTTTCAACATAATGATTCTTACGTTTGTGGAATGTATTGTCTGTATTTTACTTATCTAATGATGTAAGGGTATTCTTTAGGTAGGATTAAAAAATTGTTTACAACAAACACAAATAAAAATGAAATTACGTTTTACAAAAAATTCTACTGCAATAATGTAGAATACGTTTGTGCTGACAGTCAAGAATGCGAATGTATGAACTCTGTTCTACCGTTAATTGGTTAGATATAAATACCGTGTTGTTTATAAATATAAATATAATAATAATAATAAATATAATATAAATATAATATAAATTGTTTATGAATTTGGCGTCACTTGCAATTTTTTTGTGATCAAGATGGCATCAACTTCTACCCAAAAACATATTTTAAAACCAAGGCAGAGGTTTGATTTGCTTGTCTGCAAGTGTTACAAAAGTTGTGCAATTGCAATAACATAGGCACAAAAATGGAATTATCCAAAGTCTTCCCCTCTTTATCTAATACCTAAAACTTTTCAGCACCTCGACTTTTCAGCTTTCAGTCACAGACCATCGTCTAATAGCAGCAGATAATTTAAAGAATATGCAGACTCTTTGGAAGTCTGTGTTTCTGACTGGATGCACGATATGAGTATTTTAGTGGAGCATAAAAAATTTTATACCGCATATGAGGAACACAAAATGTTACAGCGGAAAATATTAGTGTTAGTTGCAACCCTGTTAACATAAAAGCACCAATGCCCCGGATTGGTGGATGAGGCAGAACGAATCCATTCCAAATTGACCAACATTGATGCGATTGACCTTCTTGTCTCTGTACTACTAGGATCAATAGGACTTGGCGAATCCGTTACTACAGTTATTCTCCACCATCCGGAAACCTTCCTATCGTATTTAATGTGCGGTATGTGTGAACGTGTACCATTGCAATATCATTTTCAGCAAAAGGCCTAAAAAGGGGGCAAGGCATAGCCACGCCCTGGAAGTTTGGGATGGCGCTCAAGTTAAGAATGACACAGCCGTACCTATTACGAAAGGATAGTTGAATTGAGTCAATTTCAGCTTTTGTGTTCTCTTTGTATTTTTTTTTCTTGTTTCAGTACAAAAATAGTATTATACTACAGCTTAATCAATAAAAAATTACGTGGAACTGAATTCCACCATAGCTTACGAGCCGAAAACGAGCAAAAAGGCCTGTTTAAGGGTACTCTTACTGGTGTTCTGCTCATTATATAGTTGATGTAGTAGAAATAGATGCTGTAGGGATCTGTTTTTGCCGTTTTTTGTTATTTCAAATACCAACTAATAAAATATTTTTGAAAGCAATGTATATTGTCGCATGAGACGACGTCATTATCATGATGAGTTAACTATTTGTCAAGTTAGTTAACTCATCATTATCATCACCAACAACACATTTCTATGGAAGGAATGACATCCAGCTCAAACTAGATTATAGATAAAAATAATAGCAAACTAAGAAAAGCCACAAAATGCTGTAAAAATAAGAGAGGCCTGAAGAACAAAGATGAAAGAACATGAAAAAAACCATAAGGTGTTGTTCCAAAAGGGAAAAAGAGCGGATGCTGGCCCATCCTAGTAAGTCACAGCCAAATGCTAGCAAAGTGTGTATGAAAATACACATTGAATCGTAAGTGCCGTGTGCAAAAGCATCCGTTGTCAACCACAAAAAGACAAAAAGAAGCTCTTTTTCTTGTATTGTAAAAATTATTGAGAATACGATTACTGATAATAATTTAACTTGTCATGTCCTCAGTAACTTACAAAAATATTCATGTAAGCTTTTGTATATTATGGGGCTCTAATTATTCATTAAGTTTCTTCGTGTATTTATATGTACAATACAATATATACAATACATATATATATATATATATATATCATTCGCGTCTGAGTTCCACAACTCCGAACACACACTTAATAAACGTATCATTTTTTTATATATTTTCTCGAGTTAGCCCTGCACAAGCATTCCTGCTTGATAATATCATATAACGAGTAATGATTATTTTTTCTACCAAAAAGTATTTAAATTAATAATACTTAATATTAATAATTATTAATAATAATTAATAATAATACATACTCACCAAAATAACTAGTTGCAGCAAAAAACTCCTTGTAGAAACAAAAATTCATAATTTCAATTACAATTTCATTATTTCAAAGAAGTTTTTAAAATAAAAGTATTAATATTTGTTATTTACAAATAATGAAAATAAAATATTCCTAATGTCTAATTCCTATCATTAGTAAAAGTAATAATGATAAATTTTTATAATTAATAATTAATAAGATGCTCTATACATGACTATTACCTGACATTTTTTTAAAATTAAGCTTCCTTTTTATTATTACTTAATATACTTACTTTTCGAGTTAAAGTACAGTAGTAGTACATGCTTTCCTAATAGTCCTAAATTTTAAAGTCAACGCTTTTATTTTGTATGAAACACAAATAACAAACATTCGTTATATACATACACAATGAAAAGCAATAAATATGAAAGATGCACGATAACGACATCTATCCTGCATCTTGTTTTACTACTATGTTTTTTTCTGAGGTTCCAAAATACAAAGGATTCGAGTTTTTTGGTAGTACAAAAACCTCAGCTAAAAAAAACAAAACTGCCGCCGCCTGCTTTTCCTTTTCTGCATTGGTGTTGTTTTCATCTTTAGTTTCTTGTCATGTATTTTTATTTATTGTGCTTATTGCTAGACAACTTCTTGCTTGCTACTGCGCTGCTACATTGAAAGTTTATGTACAAAAAATAAAAATGATTCTCTCTAAAGTAAAGGTAAGTTAACTGATATTATAATTACTAATAACTTAAACTAAACTAACCTAAATTAACCTAAACTTACACTAAAAGAATACTGTCAGGTAATTATGTTTTCTTTTTTAAATTTGTTGTAGTGTTTCTGAAACATGGCGTGCGTCGATTTTTTCGACATAAATTGCACATATGTGCAATTAAAGGAGTTTGCCTTATGTTAGGCAAACCGCAGCACTCTGCAGGAAGACGGTCAGGTCGTGACCACTCCCAATTTAGACCTCTGTGCGTCATCAGCTCGAATACCCCCATGCAACAACAGCACCCTTCAACCTCTCATCCCCATCATCATCATCAACGCTACTAACGCAGCAGTAGAAGCCTTGGCTTCAGTCACCAATCTTGGTAATTTTTATTATTATTACTATTATGACGATGATGACGATGATGACTCCTTTGCTTGTTATTATTGTAATGATGATGACGATGATCATGATGATGCTTTTTTAGCTTTGTACCAACTTCTTTGCTCCTACTTCTTGGCTTCCTCATCATCGTCTCTGCTGTTTCTTACTGGATGTACCAGAACAAGGCAAAGGAGGTGACTCACCTTTGGGGTCAGCCGCCACCGCACAGCCTCGCTCATCATCAAATGGCTCCCCCATTCTCTCTGGCCATTTACCACCACCACTACCACCAAAGAGGGAGAAAATGATGACGACGAATAAGGAAAAGTTGGTGGCTACCGCCACCAACCAAATGAAACGCTTTAAAGCGTTATGAAGAAAAAGTCGCTTTTGGTGTCGCAACGACCACTTGGCATCGTATGGCGTAGCAACTGCCAGCTTTGCTGGTAATATTGCAAACACATCCTGTCTAAACTCCTGCACCCGCCTTCCCTCGGAATTCTCTCTCTTCACCATCACTGATGAAAACCACGTTACTGTTGTTAAAGCAGAACCTGCTGTCGCCACGCTTGTATCCTTCTCCGGTATTCCTCAACCTCACTTCTCTATTAATTTTCCTGGAAACTACGAAGCCAGTATGGCTGTAAAAGAATTTATGGGATGGGGGGCTAACAACCCCTTTTTTCAGCGGATTGCTCGCGGTAAGCCAGATGCTGAGGGGTTAGAAGAAATTGAGCTTCGCGTTGCTGGCGAGGAGAAGAGCTCCAGAATGGAAGAAGTTGATAAAAAATTTGGTAAATTTTAAAATATTAATATTTTAATATTTAAAAAATATTAATGATGATGTTGATGAAATATAAAATAATGTTTTTTTATTTTAATGTTTTTGTTTGTTGTCCTTTTTCAGATTGTATGGAATTGTGACAGCCCCTACTCTAACGGTAGGATGCTTAATTAAATGACTGAATTCACAATTTCATTAAATATATTTTTATTAATTTTAATATTTAGCATGTAGTTAAAATATCAACTATGTTGATCTCAATGTTAACTAGTAGCAGAAACTATAAAACTACATAAAAATTTATACTATTATCTATCAAAATGGTGCTTAAATTACGTTTGTTTAGTAAAACCGCAATTAAAAGTTTATTTTTATGTGAAAAGTAATCATGTGTAATAGATTTCAATGCGTAAAATTGACAGTCATAATCATTTTAAATAATCATAATCGTTAACACTAATCATCATCATCATCGTCATATCTAATTAACATCATCATCGTCAACAATTATCGTCATCATCATCATCATTTCTAGAGCACCCTATTGTCTGTTTTACAACTACTTGTGAAAACTAGGGAATTGGTATTTTGTTAAAGAAAGGAAATTTCAAAAGCCGAAATAACATAATTATAAATAATAATAAAATAAAATTATAATAATAAAATAATTATGCTGCCACATTCAACAATGTTCTTGAAATTACGGTAGTGCATTTTGGCTTCTTGCCTGACCAAGCAGAGAGAAGATACATAGGTAAAGATAATTAAAATGTATAAAATAATAAATATTTTTATATATAAATATATTTATTTTGGGAAGATGTGAACATTAGTGTATTTTAGGTATATTCTGGGAGAAGTAGGACTTATAACAGATTTCACATTTATGAATAAAAGGGCCTCCGTGCCTTCGCATGTGCATCTTTAGACTGCCTTTTAAATCCAATTTTTGTCACATATGTTGCAAGTATAATATGTCTCTATTGCATGATGAATTAATTTAATATGATTCTTTCTGAGACTGTCAACGTCAAACTCGTTTTCATTGATGTGATGACGAACGTAATCAAATAGCTTGGAAATCTCAAAAAAATTAGTTACTAAACGTACAAAAATGCGCTGTAATCTTTTTGCGTTGATGATTGTGAAAAGTTTTTACGTAAAATTTCAAAACTGAAGGCCATTAAAACATTTTATGCTGAAATGGCAGCAGAGATTTGTTTCTTTTTCGTAAATTTTTAGTGGGCTATCAAAGCTTCAATAAATATATACGATTTTCTACATGTTGAGTATTTATACGATTTTATCTTCGTACGCGCAATTAAATTCAGCGTACAAATCAATGTGATTGTGGACCTTTTAAAAATCCTTTTTGACCTGGGAGGTCCTTTGGAAGCGGCTCCATCAAGCTACTGGCACCACCTAAGGAAAAAATGAAAATCGTTTTTACGTAAACAAAATCGTTATTTTTCATTCAATTCTTTAACCAAACACACTGAAAGATGCGCAATTAAATTTTGCGTATAAGGGATAATGATTGCGGACCTAATAATTCCTTTTTGACCTGGGAGGTCCTCTGGAAGCGGCTTCATAAAGCTACTGGCACCACCTAAAGAAAAAATGAGAATCGTTTTAACGTACACAAAATCGTTAATTTTCATTTAATTTTTACACAAAACACACCAAAAGATGAGCAATTACATTCTGCGTATAAGTAGTAATGATTGCGGACCTAATAATTCCTTTTTGACCTGAAAGGTCCTTTAGAGGCAGCTCCGTAAAGCCACTGGCACCGCCTGAAAAAAAAAGAATCGTTTTACGTACTAAAAATTGTTTATTTTCATTTAATATTTTAGCTAAACACATTTAAAGATGTGTTATTAAATTAAGTGATTAACTGTTACATTTGCAGACCTAATAATGCTTGGTTCTGGTGGGGGGTCGTTTTGCATCGTTCTTCTAGCCACGTTATCACCACCAGTACAAACACGATACCGTGTAAAAATTTTACGCGGCCGTGACTGACCACGACCACAAAGTACTAGAAAAGGAGGTAGGCATCCGTTTCACAGGGGAAAAAAGTATTTTTTTGCGGTTTTGTGGTGAAGGGAAAATAAACATAGAAAATGTTCATTTTTCTTTGATTTGGTCACCTGCTAAATCAAAGTAAAGATATTAAATCATCGATAGGAGATGAAAAAAGAGAAGGAGATATTTTTACTTGCATGTGGTGACTTTTGTCGCTACATTAAAGTAAAACCAATTCAGTTTAAAAAATGCACAAATTTAATACAATATTCACTAATAAAATGCATCAAATATTTTTCCCAAATTGGCAGTCCGTGCCCCATACAGCAACTACTGGCTAAGCGACAACGTCTTCCCCGGAAACTGGCCCAGCTTCTGGACAACAACCACAAAAGGATGGACAGGACTTATCAGAGTTGATAGTCAAGCTTACGTGTACTTGGGGAACCCGCAGGTCTCGTTGGTCTCATTCAAGTCGCAATTTAGAAGGCGTCTTACATCATTCCAACTTGGACGATATTTGAGATCGCTGCTGGACCTGTTGAACTTACTGTTAGTTTCCTTTAACCTGTTGAGCACTCTAATGTTGAGTTGCAGAGTATTCCTTTGAGTTATGTTACGTTGCCTGCTAAGAGTACTGACGGGAATAACCATAAAGTCGAGGTATACATGGACATTTTCGGTGAGTATTTTTAAACTGTTACTTTTCTTTTAAGCTTTACCGTTTACACCATTTAACACCCTACTTATCTTTCAACAGCCGAATTCGCCTCATCCGACGACCAGCAACTCGCAAAATGGTCATTAGAAAACGCCTCATCCGTCAAGACCTGGTCCCTCGAGATGGTCAACCCCCTCGAGTTCAGCGAATATAGAGACTACGCCTAATCGGGTAAAGCCGTCCTCACAACAACCTCAGGCGCCACCCACAAGTCCGGAGAAGACACCATCGTCCGTCGCCAATTCGTCGTAGATGGCGTTCTCGACAACACATTTGACCCCAATTTCAGATGCGTTGAACGCAATTGGCCCGTCTCGATCAAGATCTCGAACAAATTGGTGCTAACGCCAAGGAAGTACAATTCACAATTTGACTGGTCCAGGAGGAGATCATTAACTTGAGGGGAGTAGCTCAAAAGGCTCTTTGGACTCATTATTAAGAGAATGTTAGCGAGATGATCAGGTTCTTCTTTAACGACTTTACTAGGGCTACGGAACGGGCTGACATGCGAAGAATTAATTTTAATTGACTCACTGTCGCCGTCCTGAAGGAATTTTAATTTAATTTAATTTAATAAATTTTTTATATTTTAGGTAAAGTGGGACTCAGGACCCGAAAAAATTAATTTTAGAGGAATCGCCGACCGGGTCCGGAAGGATTAATATATTGTAAGTATTTCTTTGCATTTTTCAGGCGGTGGATGACTCTGCGGGCGTAGAGAGGACTCGAGGTAGGGGTTGACCTAGGAGAAAACGGAGAAGGTGGGCAAGCAGTGTTTCACTCGGTGGACTCGGATGGAATGAGAGTTTGGGGTTGGGATGCGAGGAGAAGGCGGACGAGGTCGGAGTCACTGCATCCATTTGGAGGACGAGGAGGACCGAAAGCTGGGGGTGGGCTAGGAGCACTGGGATGGGATGGAAATTGGAGGGAGGACTGGGTTTGGTGATTGAAGAAGGAATCGGTGGTGGGGGCTTGCTTTTGAAGTCGGGATTGGGCTCGGATGTAGCGGATGGACTTGGACGGGGCCGTCAAGGAGATGCGCTGCTTGGGGACATCATCGGAGGGGACCGGACTTGGACATTGGCTGCTTGAGATTTTAACGGAGGGGAACGGACTTGGACTCTGGCTGCTTGGAAACATCATCGGAGGTGACTTTTTTTATTTGGGAGATGCTTTGGGGAAATTCTACGGAGGGACAATGGGACTTGGTGATGGGCTGGGCTGTTGGTGGATTTTGCATGGAGGTCGAGTTTCGGGTGTTGGGATGAGTGGAGGAGTTTGGTGGAAGAGGTGGGGTTGGTGGTTGGGGTGGATCGTGAGCTGGGCTCTCCCCCGGAGGCTAGCTGGGCAGGGGGTGACACCCCTGCTCCTTGGCCACGGTGCCGTGGCTACCAAAACCACTGGCGCCTGGCAGCACGGCCTGGATGGGAGGTAGGGTAAATCCTCTCATCCGAAGCGCCCTTTGGGAAATGGGTGGGCTTCGTGGCTAAAGACCAGCGGCGACGGGCCCTTCGGGGTGGCTTTCGGGCTTATCCATAAGTCGCCCTGCCGTGGGTTGCCATTGTCAACCCTGAAAGGCTGGAGGCCGGGTAGGACGTCAGTCCGATGACCTGGCAGGCTGTAAGGGGTAGTACAATGGCAACCGTTGGCAGGAGAGCACTAGAGTTTTTAAAGTCTCCTACTTCTGGAGCCGTAGTTTTTATTAGGTCCCCCTAGATTTTTTAAACGGACCGGCCTGTCCCATCGTAAATTAGAGGCCCTGTTTTTCCATTTTTTGGTGGTTCGGCGTACCAGCACATGCGAATCCGTACGATGTGTCTCCACTTTTTGGTACGTGCAGACCTAGGATGATAGGGTCGTTTTTTCCGCTTTGTACTTTTTGAAATTTTCTTTTCATTTTATTTAAATATTTTTTAACGGAGGTGAATTTATTTGATACTAATTTGTGTCTATTTTTTGTTTCAGATGCAGTCAGATGCAGATTAAAGTTATATTTATGTTTCAATTTTCAACGGTATCAATAGGGAATTCCGGGTGGCTGGTTGTTTGCCACCATAGAACTACCTCCGATGGAAAAAAGAGTCCTTAGCCATGTCGGCGGGTATTTGTTAGGTTGGAGGTCGTCTATGAGTTTTTATGTTTGTTTATCTGTGCTAGGTTGCTGTATTTTTTCGGTTTCATGTTTTATTAGTCCAGTAATATGTAACTTTTTTTCTGATGCCTTTGTGTTGTTTTGTCCTAATTTATTACAGCAACCCATCAAAATGTACGCCACGCTTCAAATGCAGGAACTTATACTTATGCAAACTGAAAGCCTGATGGAGGGAGAAGCAGAACTTTCAAAGATGTTTTTGACATTAAGGAACGTTGTTATGCTGACAGCTGATATATATCCGAGGGGAAGGGCCGAGACAGACTTAGGCATTCTAAAGGAGAAATTTGAATCCGTCAAAAAGGATATTGAAGATTTAGATGTCCTTATTTATCAGCAGCGCAAAATGCGACACTTGTCAGGAAAATGGACCACAAGAGTGGAAGCTGCGGCGGCTAGGCTGAAAAAACTGAACAATGTAGTTAAGTTTAAAAGAAGAGAACTACAGAAGCAAAAAATGGCTTTGAAGCACGAAAAGTAGGCTACCAGGGAGATTTTAAAGTGGAATCTCACCTGTTACTGTGATTTTAAGATCTGCACCCCCCACCATCAAACCGAAACGGTTGCAAGCGTCGCCGCTTTGCAGAGCGGAAGGAACGTTATAGTAAAATGCAACTCACGGACAAATCAAGGCACTGTGGAACATGTTTTAAACCAAAATATATATATTATAACCAATATTGTAATTTTATAATATTGGGTAGGTTATTAATTGATAAAATAAAAATAAAACAAAACATATATGGAGCGTGGAAGTCACCTTCGCCAATGAGGATTGGTATGGTGCTCTCCGGGTCAAGCCAGGAACTTCCGGGTATATATTAAAAGTCGTTTGGTTGCACTGGTGTCTTGTTGTTTGTCTGTTTTGATGTAATGCCGTAGTTGTTAGAATTGTTTTGCTGTGTTGCAACAATTTTTATTTCTGAATTTCAACGTTTCCAGAGGAAGAAGTAAATGTCGAATATGCTTTGTTTTGTTAAAAAAAAAGTACAGTTCATATAATAATTTTAACTGCATTTTGTATAATAATTTCAGCAAAATGGCGTCCCAAGGGTGGAAATGTACCGATCAGGACAAAAAACAGTGGAAACTGACGGAGGAATTTGGATATGTAGAGAAACGAAAGAAGGCACAAGAGCAACAAAAAAGGTCATTTTATTGGTGTTAGGTCCCAATATCGAAGATGCAGAAAAGCGACAGACGGAGACGACAACCGACATCAGGAATAAAATTTAAAAAATTGAGCAAGAAATCTTGAAAGCTGAAGCCAAGCGTTCGGCGAAAAGGACAAAGCTTGAGAAGGAGGAGTTTGGCCTTGTTAACCATTGCCAGTTCTTTGTAAACCAGAAGGAAGAAATTTACATAGTTTCCACAGGAGTGTCGACCAAGTTAATTAATATAAACAAATCGCTAGAACAGATTCAAGCGAAGCGAATAAAGATCTGTGGGCCAATTTTGCTAAGCCTAACAATCATCACGAGTTTTGCAAATGCAGTCAACTGCAAAAACCCTTAAATTTCGACCAAAAGAAAAAACTTAAAAAAAGGTAACAAAGATTTGGGGACAATGTTCCTGAAAATTATTGTAGAATTTGTTTTAAAATTAAAAATGTTTAATAAATTGTTCATAGTTAAGTATAATTTAATTTTAACTTCTATATCATATCTATCTATAATCTATCTATTTATATATAAAAACCTAAACTATTTAAGTCAAATTATATAAAATAATAATTAAAAAACATATGGAGAGCGTGGAAGTCACCTCCGCGAATGAGGATTGGTATGGTGTTCTCTGGGTCAAGCCAAGAACTTTCGGGTATATTTTGAAAAGAATGTGGATGTATTTGTGTTTGAGTGTTGCCTGATACCTATTTAAATTAGGATACGTTCCATTCTGTTTTATTGCTTGGGTCTAATATTGTTTGTTTATGTATTTCAGAGTTTTTGTGTCAAGCAGTCAAAACATGAATGGTAAGATTTAGTATATATATTTAGAATTTGTATCAACATTTTTGTATTTACCATACAAATGAAATTGTGTCATTCCGCTTTTTTTGATTTATTTGTTTTCCAGACGACATCAAAAGCAGGAAAAATAACTACAAGCTGGTTTTGCAATGATTCGGAACCCTTTCTGAAAGTATTCAATACCGGAGCAGGAACTAAAATGGTGATTTTGAAACCGGTTATTTCAGAATTTTTTCCTTTAACATCAACGATTTCGAATCGCAAACCATTTTTAATTCAGGAGTTTGGATGCAGCCCAAAACATGAAACAAACGTCATTACCTCATTTGGACTTGAGTTAAGGACGGAACGGCTACGAAGGAATGATAACAGCGTTGTGGATTTGGTGATCATGGACCAATTTTTGACCATCTTATTGGAAAAAGGAAAGGCGTATTCACGTGGTCGGGTGCATAAAGATTGGGAGTAATTTTGGAACCGAAATGGAAACTATAACCGCAGAAAAATATATCAATGCTTGTTTAAACTGTAAGTTGATACATCTATCAATTTAATTTGTAAAATTCAAGTTTTAGAGTTGAAAGACATAATATGTACTCAAAATCAAAATATTTTCTTTTAGACATTGCAACGTACAACTATCAGTTTCTTGCTATATACGACCAGATGTTCCTAATCGAGTTCTTTTCAGAAAGCAAAGACGAAATTTGGAGAGTTTGTTTGAAATTGTCAGTCAGTTTTTGACAAGCTGGCTCATAAATAGGTTTATAAAAAGGTTACCTCTCTAAAAAAGTAATGTGTCAGCGTTTTATTCGTTCCCCAATTGCTAATATTTTTGTCCGCTTCGTAGCTATAAAATTAAAATTTGTAATCAAATATTTATTTGTTTGCATTGTTTAAAAAAATTAAAAACAAAAACATATGAGATAGATGAGAGGGGCTTCCGAAAATGATAAAAGTGTTCAATATTGGGCAATTATCAAATAGTAAATATTTTTAAGCTATCTCGGGTCATTCGAACACCTCCTATTTCCATCTGTTGTTTACGCAACAAAACTTTTTAGTTCGGTTTTGGTCAGCAATACAATTTATTGCAACCAATTCCATCAAGCAATCTTATTTATTGAATTTAAATATAATTTTTTGTAGCTGATGGTAACGCATCATCATGAACATTGACGATAGCCGGCCAGAAGAAATTTTTGTACTTACTTAGAGACTACAACTTTCCTGGATGTACAGACCCAAGATTTTAAGCTGAACACAATGTGGAATTTGGTGTCTCTCCGCTTTTGTATTTTGAAGCATTACATCCAAAGGAGGCTAAGAACTATGCAGTAAATTGTTTTTATAAGTAACTTACCCAGACAATGTTAGAGACCCCAGAGCAGTACAGTATTGAGGCAGAAAATGATGATGAAATGAAGAAAACCGGTATTGTATATACAACCATGAAATATATTGAATATGCTTCTAATTAGGTTCCTATACCAAAGTTTTAATTTCAAGTTCTAAGGTCTTTGGAGATTTTCATGAGCCGTGAGTGTTTTGATGAATTATCGGAAGCCTGTGCGTGCGTTATTGGAATTAAAGGTCCGGTTTTGGCCAACATGTTGTCTTTAAAGTCTAGACGAGCATTTTTGGTGTTTGTCACAGGCACATTAAAACGTGGAAATAATTTGGAAACTGAAAATAATGAAATTGTTTGCCAGTTTACTATCACGCCGGGAGAATGTACGTCAGCGAACCAATTGCATATTATTTTAATTTCTAAATTTTTTAAATTTGGTTTTGTTTAAGGGTCACAAGTTACCCCACCAAATGAGTTTCTGGTTCCATCGTTTGTTTTCCGGAAGTCATTACATTCAATATCAAGGAAAGTTATCTATTGAATTGCAACGCGATTCCCAATACTTTTAACTTTATTTACTAAAAAGGAAAACATTTGCATATTGAGAATCTTTGGTTGTTTTGTTGATAAATAAAAATACGCATATATATGTGTGCTGGTTGCAATTTTATTTATTAATTGTTGCCTTTACCTGAATTTGACACAAGTTGCGTTTTTATATCAAATAAACAAAAGTTAACGAGTTGTCTTTGTATTTATTCAAGTTTCAGGGACAAGGAAGCACCATGAATATTAAAGAAGATTGTGTGCAACGGCATATAGTTAACTCGCTGATGGATGCCGGGTTATGGGAGGACATTGCAATGTTTCATGTATGGAAGGATCCAAATATAAGCAAAAATTAGTGGATTGAATGTTTTAAGGATTTGGTGGTAGGGGCTTTGGCTATAATTTACTCTATACAAAAATTGTTGCGTATACAATATCATTTTATCATCAAAAAACTATTTAATATGACTCTTGGGAAGGACACAGTACGAGCTTAGAACCCCAAAGTCACAACCAAGTTCCAGTTTTGGGGATGCAGTTGTCAAGGCACTTAACAATTCCTCCCAATGCATTTGTTAATATTTCCCCTAAACATCCACCGAAATTAGGCAATCCTAGTGAAGCCCCCGTCGCTGTGGACAAACCTCACAAAGATGTGCTTGCTTATGATGCTGCGTCGAGTCAAAGCTTTTTTGAAAATTCACAATATGACAACATTTTAAACGTAACTAATGACGAGGACGAGGAAGAGGGATTTTCAGCAAGTGGCGATGAGCTGTTACGTAATATTCGCGAAGATCAGGAAAATCAAGCAGTTGGAACAGCCGACTTAGAAAACCACTGCTGAATTCAAATTATTGAATATTGGTATTCAAAGATGCGTATACATAGTAAATATTTACCCAGATGTTCAAACACGTATTTGTTTCAATAAAATTCAAATCTTAAATAGTTCTCAACTCATTGAATAAAGCCGTAGATTTTACAAATTGTTCATCGATGAAGCTTGTGTAAAATTACATGAGACACTATTAGAAGTGGCTTCCGGAAATAAATAATTGTTTGTAAAATTATCATATGTTTTATTTTTTCCAAGCGTGTCTCGGGTCATACAAACGACTTCTAAGTAAGATATTCATTTCGTTTACATTAGTGCATTATAAATGACACCATTGACTGCATATTTTGATTTTAAAATCAACTCACCATTAGATGTGAAGGCACTTGGGTTTAAATAGGCTTGTGAAAACCCGTTTTAATTCAGAGTTTAGTGACCCACTTAGCATCTCTTATGGCAAAATTTTCATGAGTACCAGATTTTGCCTGCATGACAATATCATAGCGCCTGCTTAGTTTTGCTCCATTTAAAAGACGTGTATTTTTGACTATTGGCCATTTTAACTCATTCAATCAATAACACCCGTTTTAACTCGTGTTTCCAAGCTTCAGTATTCAAACCAGTATTCAGGTATTCAAGTATTCAGGGTTATTTATGTGTGGTTCCTACAAATATTTAATGTGACTTACAAAAATCACAGCATTTGCAGCATAAGTAAAAATGTTTGTTTTGTTTTTGTTTCAGATGCAGAATAGTAAAGTTTCTTCTACGAGGGCCGTTTGGCAATACCTTGAAAGGGACACATGAATCTCGTTTGAATACAAACTGTCTGATGCAATTGAACTTGCAGTTCAGGAGGGTCCTGAAATGACTGTACTAGCCTTTCAGGGAAGGCAATACGTGATTGACCGGACCAAGAATTTATTTCATTATTTAACAGAAGCGTCTGTGAAACAATTAAGTTCTATGCCTATACGACGTATTAAAAAGCATTACCTTTGTATATCTTATGTTTGAACAGTTTTTCTTGTATATATGTCTACATGAATAAATGTTTCTCTCAGTTTAAAGAAATTAGTCAATTTTTGTTATTTGTCGGATAGTAACTTCTTGTGTTGGTTGCCTTTAAGAAATGTTTCCATAAACAATTATGAAATGCATAATAAAAACTTCTTTGACACTGTTTCATTCTATTTTTAGATCAAACTTAAGGGACAAATAAAACGGAGCTTACGGAATACTTTTAGCATCACAACGTTGTGACTTCATTAATGAATGCCGGTGTGTGGGAAGAAATTGAGACTTTTTATATCCAAAATAACTTGACAGTCGACAAAAATCTCTGGATAAAAAACTTTAATGGTTTGGCCGTTCGTGTTGAAAAATGTATCAAGCAGTATTGAATTCAAATTTTGTTTGCATTGTTTACTAAACCATAAAAAATCATTTAGGTCTAAAGAAACATCCATAGTACATCGGACAATAAAATCAAGGAAGTCGAGAACAGAGTAAAACTGGCCCACGAAAATTCACAGCAGTCGCAACTGTTGGGCAATTCTACTCATCTGGATACGTCCAACAATTCAGATGCACCAAGCCAGGATCCATCAAGCCATTTTTCGTTTTTCGAAAATTCTCAAGAATTCTCGCAAATTGTTGGCGACTCTGATGACCCCGAAAATGGCACGGAAGAGTTTACGGCAAGTGAAGATGCATTGTTGCAGCTATGTGACGAAACTTTATCAACTCAAACGCTCCAGTTGAATGCGGAACCGGACTTATCAGACGACGCCACTTATTTTCACCGTCGACTTGAAATGATTCAAGTCCTTATTTGCAACCGACAATGGTTTTTTCAGCCAAGAAGCTATTTTGATTCATGTAGATGTGCCAAGTTTTATGTTGAGTTTAGTAAAAAACAGGCTTTAAATTACCAGACAAATTGTTATGGTTGCTTAGTAACCAGTGAACATTTTAATAAAGTATTTCATGTTTAGCAAAGAAATTAAATTCCTTACCAAGTTTAAACTGTTGATACAGCTAGCTTAAATAAAGTGTTTAGAGTACTGCAATTAGCACAAAAATATTGTTGGTTAATACGTTGCTCATTCTTTTTGGGAATAAAGTTACGCTTGAATTAACTCATATAGTCAATCATTCTTGGCAGCTTTGGTTGGCATGCATTTTATGTCGAGCTACTGGTCTTTTGATTTTATCAATGTGTGGCATTGGAGAATGTTAAACATTACCCTGCGAGCCTCAACACTACACCTCTATAGATTTTGTATTGCCTTTGTCCATATAAAACCATTTTTTGCAAATAAAAATACGTCAAATTAATTTAGGTTCACTCAATGAAATCGTTCAATGAAAATAAAAATATGATTTGTAAACAAACAATATGCTTAAACAGCAAGCACATAACAACAAACCAATCAAATTTTAATATCACGATAAATGAAAATAAAAATGTATAAAAGTCCTTGTTTACCAGAATTCTGATTTGAAAAATGCAAAACAAAAGCTTGTACAGGAAAACCAATTTAGTATATGGTCAGGGCTCCTAACGAAGCAAGCAAAATCAAGCTTTGGAGCAAAATATGCGAAAAAAGAGCAAATAGATCAACTTCTGAGACACCAGGACATTGTAAGACTTACTGCCAACCAGTAAGGTTTAGACTTGGGGAATCAAAACAGATTTTTGGATACTTAGAATTTGAGCTTAAATATTTCAATATTTTTTAAATGTTTCTTTATATATTATATTTATTGGTGACAGTTTGGGTATCGAAAAATGACGGCAACTATTTTGTTGGAATAGAAACATTTACAACATTACAAAAATTTTCCAATACTAAAATCTATTTATTTTCGTTTTTATTTCAATAAAAATTACTACATTCCCCAAGTAAAATGTGGGTTTACTGAACATGGTATGAGTTACTAATAGCTTATCAAACACACAAAGCATTCTTATGTTTAATGGTTTCATTAGTTATTTTATTTTATAAATGTAAACCATATTCGTACGCATCAAATTGATAAAAGAAACTCATCTTTTTCGATCTTTTAAATTAAAATATTTGTCATTTTTAGGAAACACAAGTTTAATCTAGGCTTCTCGTGTAATTTGTTAATTACGTAAATAATTTGCTCACAAAATAAAAGTGATAATATTTAAATTCATTTTTTAATTTTAGTCGCTTCTGTGTTTGAATATTTTATAAAGTATTTGAAGTTTAGTGTGAAGCAAACTTCGAAATTTCCATGTCAACAATCACTTTTTTGTAAAGACAAATACACAGTTTACTAAATAAATATAATGAATCGAGTTAAGAATTTTAATGGAAATAAAATAAAAGTATAAAAAGATGGCAGGTTACCCGGTAATTACGCATTTAATAATATCTTGTTTATTTGACATTACAAATTAAGAGTTTGTCACAAAAAAGAGCAGACCTCATCGTTTCGTCGGAGCCACAAAGTTCCTTGAAATAAAGTTTAGCTTTTCAAAAATAGCAAAACCAATTCCGTACATATTTTCATTATCAATAGTTTATAAAACTATAACTATTATAGCTGTAGTTCGATACCCACTTGCCAAAATATGAGATCTTAGTACATGTTAGCGATTATGATTGTCATCGTCAAAGTTACTGGTTACCCCATTTTAATCTCTGCCAACCCTTATCGTTTATTTGAGATCGATCTTTTGCTAGCAAACAACCCAACTTTTGCTAGCGAATAAATTGCAAGAACCATTCAATTATATGGTTTCAGTTGGTTTCTCCGGAAAGCCAGTTTACAGTACTTTGGTGTAGATTATGTAAATATGGAAAAAGAACTTTATTTTTATTGTTTTGGTCAACGTTTAACGCTGTAATATGTACTGAATCATCACTCTTGAATTTTTGAGCCACAGTGATCTATGAAATAAATAATGCAACAAACGACATACATATTTTTGATTACTGCTTATGTATAAAAGAATAAACCAAAAACCGCTTAATAAATGAATACTCATTGAGACAAAACGACATTTTGATAAACGTTGATATCAACTTAAAAAGTGGAATGTTCAGTGACAAGCTAAAGCATTTATTTATAGAGTGTATAGAGAGACAATGGAACATTTGCTGTAAAGTTGCTGTCCACTGTAGTTGAGGTGTTAAGTTAAGTAAACAGTTAATGAAACTGTTGTAAATAAAGGGTCAAGATGCACAAAAGTTTAAAATGAAAACAAACAAATCAAAATTCTAAGTAAAATAGACAAAATAAACCGAAAAACAAAAAGATAGTTTCTGGTATAAATTGGTGATAATAATATTGGTTGACATTAAAAAATAAGGTCTTAAACAACTTGATCTCAGTAACCCGTCTATGAAAATATAGTTTACGTCCTTACTGTCCAATGTTTGTTAAAATAAATATGATTTTTAAAATCGCATAATCTTTTTAAATCCAGTTATTTTACCGTGTTATTGATGAAATGAATGTAAACCTTAAGATGATGCTCTAATGCCTGATGAAGATCTGATGTCGCGATGAGGAAGAATGGTGATCAGCCGATGCTGGAGCTGATCTCCTTCGACCTTTGTGATTTAAAGAAAAGGATCCTCCTTCAAGAAGGATTTCACAAAAGATTATGTTACAACAAAATCCGTAAAATAGCTGTGCTTATTTAGAGTGGAACTAATTGCAAATCTCCATTCACACAAAACTAGTAATACAGAAAGCAGAAGCAAAACCAAATATATAATAAATACTGGACTGAGCGTCTCAACAGATAATTCAACAATATCATTTGCTTCATTCCGGATTTGACCAGTGATAATTGACCTAGCATAAAATGAGTTTTGCAACTCGGGTGCAATTTTCTTGTCAACTCTATAACGACTTTGCAACTTCCGATGAATGCCGCATAAGTATTCGCGACGTCTTATTTCTTGTTCCGTTCTTCTAATGATATTTGCAATGCCAGACTCAGAAAGCCTTGCCAAACCATTAACCATTATATGGTATATGAAGTTTCTTGATATCATGAAGGGGCTAATTTGAAGATATCCCGGCATTACAATTAGCATTGAAATAGCGTTATCCAGAATTACTGTTTGTAAGGAAACCGAAATTGGGTCTAAATATTTCTCTTTGTCAAAAATGGCAGCACTGGTTGGAGGTACTATGTGTGGCGAAACGGAAACTTTGTCAAATCCGTTGTTTACGGCAAACATTTTAATAATAAAATGTTCCCAATCTTTTTTGTAGAACAATGAAGTATTATTTAATTTACGTAGATCATCTGATAATTCATCTTCTTTGAGATTACGTAGATAGTCATGTAGCAACGAATGATGTCTCCTCATTTTCCAAAACTTACGATTAGTGAAAGTAAATAAGGGAAGATTCGGACTTCTCACTAAATCATGAATAGAATTTGGCCAGATAATATTTTCGGCTTTCGTAAGAAATGAAAAGATAAATCCTTTGCACATGATCTTTGAAACTAAAATCATTAAGCACCAAATTAGCCAGCACATTAAAATCATTTTATTTTTATATGAACCCCGATGCATAAAACGTTTTGACACAGGTTGGTCTATAAGTGCTGCTAAAATACTAAATAGAATGCTGACCGCCATACAAAGCTTGCTCTCATGATTGCCAGTCATGGTAAATTCAAAACAAGTTATAAGTAATAGACAGTAACCGCAGACGAACAGGAAAGTCCATGTCAAAGAATCAAATGGTTTGAGTAGTGCC
>JAQFYG010000777.1:0-24425 GCA_034694325.1 Entomobrya corticalis | reverse complement strand
TTTATGATCAAGAGATGTTTATTTTAATGGTGAAATATGCCCAAAAAAAAATAAGAGTGTGTTCATTACACAATTATTATTGTTATTTTTTTGGAGATTGATTGAAATTGAAATTAAAGTATTGGCACGTCTCGGAGGTGTCGGAGGAAGAAAAGATGTAATTGATGATTGATTAATTGGTAGTGATTTTTGAGAAGATGATCATTGACTTACAGATTGATTATGTCTAAATAAACCATAAAGATTGTCTGGTTTTCTATGCACATTTCTCAGAGCTCCTGTCAATCTCAATTTCTCAATCTGATCAAAAATTTTGAGAATGCCCCATCTTTTTCTTGTCTGCACACTCTACTTACTGGATAGAGTTTAGTTTAGGGAAAAAAGAAAGGCCGGCTGTTTGGTCTTGAGCTTGTTCAACATTTCAAGCAAGAAGCATATGAGTTGTTAAACAGCATATAAAACTGAATGAAATAGAGCGTTTTTTTATGGAAGAACATAAAAAACTGAGGATGACGATGAGCGTTTACACCTCAAAAACTGCATATTTTAAAGTGGAAAATATTCAGCTCAAAAATATATTTTTTCTTTTAAGTTACTCGTCTCTCGTCCTCGTCGTAGAAAATAGAAGGTGATCTGTAGAATTGACTATCCGATAATATTACTTGATGACTCATGCCAGAGTTTTTAACCTTTTCTAAATCTAAATCCAGTATTCCATGCAATTTTACTGATTGCGATTATGCTTAAATTTACTGACCACTGGTCAGTTTGACAGGTTCCTTCCTTCCTATGCACTTTTTTAAAAACCATGATCCGTCTAACCAGATATTTTAATTATAATTAAATATCCAAGACGAGGTGACCGAGAGGTTAAGGTGTTTGACTGCTAATCAAATGTGCTCTGCACGCGTGGGTTCGAATCCCATCCTCGTCGTCTATTAAAATTTTTTATACAAATTTCATCTTCAAATTTCTCACATTCCCCACTAATCTCCTCTCCAGCAGAGCAACAAATTATTTTTTTTAAAGAATGCTTGAAAATCTCCATTATCTTATCATTTAAACTATTATAATAATTGATCATTAAAGTTCAAGTGGTATTCAGTTCCCAATTATAATTTCATTATACAACAGCCAATGCGACAATCACACCTACATAATCTACCTACATGAATTATCAACTGGACATTGTCCATGCATTTCTCCCATCACGTTTTCAGACATGCAATCAGACAGAGAAACGGTTTCAAGTTACATTTTTTTTCACCTTTTCCTTTCAAGTTATAACCCTTTCCAATCGCCTCAATTTTTCTTTCGGACATTCCATTATCCATTGCACCAAAAAAAAACCTTAGGTAACCGTAACCGACTCCTCTACGTTCTGCCGACAGTGTAACCGTCTATCAACGAATTTAACTCTTTTTTTTTATATAAGTGGTCATGTAACACAGCTTCTTCCACAGCTCAGCTCTCACTCAGCTGCACCACCACCACAAAAAAAAATCTTTTAAGGGGTCATCCACACATTACGTCTACCACAAAACCTTACATACCACCCACACATCTTAATTTCAAAGAGCATTTCAAAAAGTCTTTAAATCCCATTAAAAAGAAATAGTTTTACAACTCAGAATATAGACCCACCCACTGACTTGACGTATTATATGGACGACCCCATCTTTCCATGTTATTTTTGAGTCGGCGTATGTATAACAGCCTCTTATAAAGAACACTCAAACAAGTAATCTTTCTCATTCTTTTTTAGCGAATCTGCTCATCTGTATCCTTGTATCTGTGTCCTGTGTGGTCTCTTTTGGATTGAATATCATTTTATTTGAGAGTTGGAAGTTGGGACTTGAGGGATATTTTTTTGGAGAGATCTTGCGAAAAAATATATCTCAAGAATATCGACAGTATCGTCAACATCAACAACTACTTGTCTTAGATATTTTAACGATTATCTAACGGATTTTTGGAGAAAAGTTAGTTAAAGTTAATTGGAGATTTGTAATTATGGCTGGTAGAAAAGTAAAATAATTTGAGGTGTAAAAGTAAACTGGACATCGGACAGCTGGAGACTTGGAGTTGACCAGTGCCGTTTTAATTAGGCACGATCGTTACTACAAAGTCGCAGTTATGCCTACCGAGTAAGCTAATAGAAATAGCTTGAGAGTTTAATGAACAGTTAAAGTTAAAGTTAAATTTAATTGTGGTTGTATTTTAAATTGGGGTTATTATTTTGTGTGTTTTTACAGAGCTTGTTTGGAGGAGTTTGAGGCGTTAACGGCAATATTTTTGGATGAGATCGTTATCGGACAAGAGCTATCGTAAGATAACCTACTTGAATGTTTAATTATAATTGTTAATTAAGTAAATATTTATAAAATTTATATTCTGTTTTGATTTTTTAATAGAAATGGAGACACTACGGTTTCCATGATACTCTACCCCGCGACAGGAGACGATCAAGAATCAAAATACGTCACTCTGACACTGGAGCTCACACTTCCCTCCGACTACCCCTCGATTTCCCCTCAAATCCGTTTCCGGAATCCTCGCGGTCTCAGCGAAACACTTCTCGACTCTTTATACCGAACAATGAAGGAGACCTGTTCGGAACGACTTGAATCTCAAATGATTTTCGAACTTATTGACATGGGCAAAGAGTTCCTCACGATTAATAACCGACCCGCTTCGGAATGTCCCATTTGCTTGTTGTCATTCACGTCATGTGATATCTTCTTCAGATCTCAGTGTTTTCACCACTTTCACTCATACTGTCTTGGTCGTTATTTACAGAACGTTATGCAAGTTGCGGCTAGTGGGGAACATGTAATTAGTTAAATAATTAAACAAATAATTAATAATTTAACTGTTTTTCCGTTAAATTTTAAGATTTTAACCTCTGTTTTGTTTTTATATTTTTGACAGCTTCCTGGAGACGAACCAGGAAAGACGTGTCCAGTCTGTCGTGAAACCTTAGATGATGACATTGACATCAAAAAGCTCTTAGAATCTCCACCTCCCGTCGAGGAATCTCTCGAAGTCGTTGACGGTGACGCCATCCTCAAGGAATGGCATTCCAAACAGGATAAGTTGAAGCGTCTATTCGAAAAGCAAAAGAGCCAGGGTGGGATCATCGATCTGAGTGAAAATGACAAGAAAAGACTGGTCATTTCTTCGCCGAGGGCACCTCCCCCTCCACCTCCTGACGGTTCTGACTCACCTTCATCGTCCTCAGCATCCTCTTGTGATGGAGGAGGTGTCACCACCACCACCACCACCTCCGCATCTGGACAGGGACAAGGACAAGTTCAAGTTGACCCAGAATTTCTAACAGTAAAAGGGGCGTTAGGGCCTCCTTCAACAGAAACACACTCCGATAAACTCTCATATAACCGCCACCATAAAAATGATGGTCATGGTCGTCACAATTACAAGTCCCGTGGAGGAGGAGGATGGGACAAGGACAAGGACAAGCAAAATTCTCATCAAGTCAAGTCGTTGGTCACCACCGCAACCACCACCGGTACTGGTGCTAAGTCTGGTCAAGATTCTTCAGCCCCCTCCAACAAAATTGATGAAAAAGAAGACTCCTCTTCCGAAGGAGGAACGGCCGTTGATGAACGAGAAAGAAACGGTAAACATCACGGTTACAATCATCATCATCATCATCACCACGGACGAGGAAAAGGCGGACACTATGGACACGGCCGTCGTCGGTACAAGTGACAAATGCTGGCTGACCATATTTTTAGGCTGTTTATTTGATATTTGCTCTTTTTTCTTAAGCATCCTATACTACAATTAAAATTAAATCAATTATTAAACTTCATACCAGTTACGGTTAGAAATAGTAAAAATATTTGTGATCTTGATCATCTCTGTCGTCCTCAAAGCTTTTCTCCTTTTCAAATTGTCAACGTTCCAGGTAGATAGCACATAAAAATGTAAAAAAAAAAATTAAACTTTTTTCTCGTGATTTAAATATAATCGCAGTTAAGTAACAATGTTAATTGAGATAAAATGATCTCCTAAACTTTAAGGATATACCGCTGCTGTTTCTTGTCAAAATATTATACCTGTTTAAATGTCTAAGCATTTATTATAAAAAATAATGAATGAATTCCTCCCTAGTCGCTAATTTTAATTAGTGCGCTAATTAGTTATCCAATTATTAAGAAACATTTAAAAATTTGCTAAATAGTTTTTTTGGTGGTGCTGTCAAATGAATGTTTTGGAAATAGATTTAAAAAAGAATTACGTGCCAACCTTGCGTCGAGAAGGTCATTTATATATTTAAAAAAACACATTCACAATTTATCATTATTTTTTTTGGTTAATTATAATTTAAATGAAATCTAAACCATTCCATTGCTATAATTTATAATAATAATGTTGTGAAATTATTAAAACATGTTTTTAATTAATTATAATTGGTATACGATTATAAGTCATGTTAAAAGTTAAATTTGTACAAAAAAAGGTTCCAAAGATAAAAAATAAAATAAAAACTTAATGCGCACAACAATTAATTAAACATTTGATAGGAATAAAATTTTCTTCATAAAAATTCATCCTTTCATTTTTATTCATCAGAGATATTTAATTATAACTTCTTTTTTTCCAAATAAGTCTTCAATCGTTCAATCATTTATATCACTAATTATCATTGTTAATTATCTTACATTTTAAATACAATTCAAAATTTCATGTGACATGCTCAAAAATGATTATGTTTTTTTTCTATATCATATCATCATACAAATAATTAGTCAAAAAAAAAGAAGAAGATTCAACATTTCACTTGTTTGTTTTTGTTAAGTATCTTTAACTTTTTAACATTTTTTTAACCTATAAAATTTAACTATTAATTAATGACAGTGTGTGACATCATAAGGTTTTACAACAGTACAGTTTCATTTCTTGATACAAAATATTTTCATATCAATCAATTATCGTCGTCGTAGTATTTAACTATTTTTCAGTAGTTAATTATTTTGTTTGTATATGTACACGCCCAAGACGTAAAAAGCTCATCAAAAATTCATTTTTTAAGGCTTATTTACATTGACCAAAATTTTTTTTTCATGAGACCACTTGGTTTATATAATAATTACTTAATTATTATAATAATTAACAGACTATGTATAGCAAAGTTCGTCAAAAAAGGCTTTATCATCAGTTTTTTCTTTTCATTATCAGCTTAAAAATATATATATATACGTATTATATATTTACAAATGCGTAGTAGTAGTGAAGGTGCTTTGTTCTCATAATAATTATAGTAATAATCAAAATTAAATTAGTTTACAATTAAAGTTGAATTTAAAGATAAACACAATTATATTATAAGATAATAAGTAAAAGATAATAAGTAAGTAAAGTCGTATGTAATTAACATGCTTTTGTTTTGTTATAAATAAAATGTTTGATATAAAGATAATAATAATTAATAATTAATTATATATATATCAGATATCATATCATCATCAGATTAATAAGTCTTAATTAAACTTAAACTTATTTTTTTCAAGTATAATTTAATAAGGCGTTAGCTAACTAGTGTCAGTATGCCAACCACGGATGATGGCGGAGAGCTTCCCGGCTACGATCACCGTAGTCATAGGTGAGTTCCTCGTCCACATCTATGTCCCTTTTAGCAATTAAGATCAGCCTTGGAGTACCCTTAACTTCCACAACTTTTGTGACCAAATTACCGTTACGACTGTGGTTTATAAGTCTTCCCAAACGTTCACTTTCTTTTGTGGCGTCAACGCTACAAAAAAAAATATACAAAATAGTTCAATTAATACTCTAATATTCTAAAAATATATGGTTAATTACAATTAAAGTTAAATATTTAAAGTATCTCACCAATACTGTTGATTATTATATTGAAAATAATACATATAACAACCAGCGCCCGTGTCCTTTGCGTATTTATTTTCCCGAGCCCTAGCCTCCCCACTGGTGAGTAAGTCCCCCGCATATTCCACCACGAACTCGTGTCGAAGAAAGCGTTTTGTAGCTACCACCCCGCGTCCTTTACCGTTAAAACGTTTGGCCTAATTAAGAAAATAAGAAATTATCTTTTAATTAGAACACGACCCCTCAAATATATTTTTGAAGTTGACTTTAACTGACGTTCACATGTTTAATATATAATTAAACTCATAATGATGCATGCACAACATACACTAGAGTCAATTACCGTTAGTCCATCCTGCTGCCCATCCTGAATTGCTTTGACTAGCAACTGGTGCTTCTCAGCGTTGATGGCCTCCTGAGTTTTACGGTTACTCCGACGCTGGACAAAATAGTCGGTGAGTTTTGTGCCGTTGAGCCTTCTACGGACTGGGCAGACCTCCAGGGGCGGCTTCTCGCCTTTTGCTTTCTCGCCATCAACGAACTTGACCCTGAATAACATAACCAAACAAAATTAATTAAATTGTTCAAATCTTAATTAAATCTTAATTAATATTTAATTATTTAAAATTTAAACTCACGTTTTATTCTGATGTGTACTATTCAAAGGCTTTGCAACATTATTGGCAGTAATATGATTATTATGAGCATTCTTGGTGGCGCGAGGGGATGAAATATTGAGGCAGTTCTCATCCAATCTAAGACTCTTCTCATCCAGACTTTGTATTTTGTGTGGCGTCGGTGGGCTCTTCAACATTGACGCCTGTGATCCCGGACTCGATGACCTCTCTGGTGTACAAGCTCTAGGAATAATAGGAATTTCCTGAGAAGGAGGAGCTCTTCGACTTGACCTCAACCGTCTTTGTAGCTGTTGTTCCTCTTCTTCGTCCTCCTCCTCCTCTTGATGGTGGTGGTCCCCATTACAAACTCGCCCTCCACCTCCCTCCTCAGATCCTCCTCCCCCTCCAACACAAAGAACACTACTCGAAGTGGACATGCTATCCTCAGAAGACGTTGAAGAAGCAGAAGAAGAAGAGTCACTATCCCTCCCACTCCCCCCTCCACCCCCACAAATATTATTTAAATTATAATTACTACTAGAACTTGAACTACCACAACAATTAATTGTTGATGTGGACGGAGACGCGCTAGGACTCTGGGAAGGCGACCCACAAGGACTTGACGCCACCGAATGAACCATAATGAACTTGATCTTGATAATGATCTCAATTAAAAAAAACAATTAAAAAACAATTAACTATTAAGTCATGCGTTAAATAAATAAATATATTTTTTTAAAGAGAGAGCCTCCACTCCTCCTCTGTCCTCCGTCCTCCGTCCTCCCCTTCAAAATAAAATCCACTTTTTATCTTTAAGGCTGGCTGACTCCTTTCTTAATAGATGAGTGCAGCCGTTAATAAGGCCGTTATAAAATTAATTATTGTATTAAGTTTAATTATAATATTTATCAATAATAATAATAAATAGAACAAGAGCTAGTAGTAGTAGAGCTTGAGCTCGATGCAAGCAAGCTCTCAAGTAAATACACACACAAAAAAAACAGCCAGCTCAACTCAACTAAAAGGCTCGCATTTTTTTTATTATTTTTTTTGCTTTTTTTTCAGCTTCCATCCAAATCCACCTCTTCTCTTTCTTCATGAAAGTGACCAGTACAAAATATCTAAAAGCACGCAAGAGGCAAAAGAAGCAAAGCTTTATAACAAACAGATAGAGAGAGAGAGTCAATGTAAATGCACTCTTGTCTGTTCGTGTTCTTTTTTTTGGGTGCATTTAGCAAAGCATGCATGTAGGCAGGCAGCAGAGGCAGGGTACTTTTTTGATAGGAAAAAAATGCATTTAAAAATCTAATTTTTCTAGTGCTGCTTGGTATACTCGCTGCTCAGTCAGTGCTCGCTGCTTTTTTGTTGTCTTGTTGGTTGGATATGATATTAAAAGAAATTTATGTTCGGTTTGTCTGTTTGTCTGTCATTTAAAAAAAATTGGAGCGAAGCGCGCGCGTTATAATTTTCATGATTTTTTTTTTAGTTTAGATGAATTACAGTGGAATTACAATATTTTTATTTTGAAATTCATAATTAATTAATTATAAATTTTTAAATATATTTATAACTATTTATTTTGTATTTCAGCTATGTATTTATTTATATTTTTTAGTGTTTTTTTCTAGCGCGGCCTATAATGGTTTATCTATCTATCAACAATGTATAGAATATTTGTATGCTTTTATTAGATTTTTGGATGCGTTTTTGTTAAGTTGGCTTATAGCCAGCCAAGCATAGATAGGATAGGACTTGTAAAAAGATGATAAGGTAGGTAGAAGTAGAAACCGCTACAGATATATATTCCTCTTTGCTTCTCTGCTTGTATTGCATTTTTTCTATCTTGTCTCGTCTCAAGCTGCAAGCAAATGAATGGGTTTTTAAGTTTAACATGATATTATTAAACGTAGACAGAATACAGAATACAGAGAGAAACCGAAACAAAAAAAAATGTACAGTCAAGTCAATACTTTTCTACAACAGCTTTATAGAGAACAGAGAGACACGACAGGAAACAATGAACGCATAAACGCACCTTTGAAAAACCATCTCTCTTCTCTACATTCTCATTCGAGTCATTTCACATTGAAAATGTGACAAAAAAAAATTTATTACAAAGAAAACTTCCAATATTCCATCCAATCTAAGTAACAAGCAGCAAGCCAGCTTGTTCTGTTCTCTGGGACTCTGGACTCTTCTGCCCAAAAAAAAAACTAACATTTTTAGCATAAAAATTATTCTATAGACCTCTCCGACGTCCGACTCCTCCACTCCTCCGCTCTGTCTCTAAATCTAAAATATACATAAATATTTTGTCGATATCTCGAATAAATAAATGAAAATTATGCTTGCTTTTCTGATGAGAATGGTTGAAAGCTTACGTGTTATTTTGTACAAAGGAAAAAAAAATATTGATGACGATGAAAAACGATACATAGCTATTTTACTGCTTTGTGTGCGTACATTCGATGCATGCATGCTTGTGTGTCTACCTTTTTATCTGAGAAAAAAAAATTTTATTGAAAAAATTTGCATAATTTTTCAGGAAAAATGTTTTTTTAACCTTTTTTGTTGGGGATGAAGATGGAACGTTAGAGGAGGATGGATGGATGGATGGAGATGGAAGGGATGTCGATGTCTTGAGTATTTTTTGATGAAAAAATTTGCATATTTTTATTGAAAGGCTTATCAAAAGAGGAAATTATGTGGAGATTAGAGATTGATGATGGATTTTGGATATATTTTTTTGAACATTCAATTTAATCGTCAGGTTTGATCCTGTTCATTTTTCTTGAAAACGTTTTTGAAGAAGGCTTCTTTAAGTTCTTGTTTTTCATTTCATCTTCATCTTTCGTCGGATTCATTTCTCCAGAAAATTATTGAAGCTCCAACGTTGGAAGTCGAAAGTCCAAGTTTTTTTAAGGGTTAACCAGGATCAAAGAAGAAGAAGCAGTCCATTTTTTTGAAGTCGTCAATCGCCACTGTCCAGTGTCCACTTTTTTGAAATCGTCAATCGCGAGAGTCCGGTGTCCATTTTTTGAAATCGTCAATTGCCAGAGTCCTGTCGGTGTCCATTAATTTTTTTTGTTGAATATCTTTAAGGTGAGTAGTTAAAGTTAAAGCTACAGTTAAAGTTAATTAATTAAGTGTAATTTTTATATGTGTGATGTGTTTTAATTTAATTTTTTGAGGGTATAGTTAACTAATTATGTGTTTTTATTATATTTTTTGCAGTATTCCTTTGAGTTGGTGTCATCATGAGTCAATTCTCAAACTCGGAAAACCTTCCATCATCCCAAGGAGCTGCTGGTGCTCATGGAGGCGCTGAAGCAACAATGGCACCCAAGCCGAATGCTTATTCGACTTACGCCCATCATTCTCCGTCCAGTACTGGGAATCATCCCTCTTCCGTTTCGGACATCATGCGACAGGTTCCTGTCCAGCAGTGCTTCAACGGTCCGGCAGCGACCTTTGTTAGTGTCTTCCAACAGCCTGGAGAGTACGACATCAACGTCCATTTCCAACAACATCAGCGACAGCAGAGGGAATTCCAGAGCAAGGTTCCGCGGTACACTGGGAGTCGGGGTCAGGGTTTTGAAGGGCAAGGTCAAGGTGAAGACCAAGAGCAGGCTGCTCCCAAGTAAGTAGAAAAACATAAATAAAAACATTTAAATGTTCTTAAAAACTAAAGTTAATGAATGATGTTGATGGGCTAGTCATTAAAAAAAAGTTAAATTAAAATCGCTGTCATTATTTTTTTCTTCAGGATGAGGACCCGTAGCGCCAGTGCCAACGGCGCCGCCAACTCCTCCCAATCTTGAAGAGATGCTGAGAGAAAGGATGGTTCATATATCAACGGAAGCAGCCGTTACAGTTTCCAGTTCCAGTTTTTTTTTCGTATTTTTCCAGTTTCATTAATTTTGTTCATTAAAAATTACATTCACTTAAAAGTTATATCATGAACCATCCATATAACATGAAATATTTTGTTATTATTTCAAAATAATTGTCAATTAATAAAGTTGATCTCAAAAAATATATCTTCTATTGCAGTTTAACTTCAGCTCTTTTATTTCTCCAACAAATAATACTGTTTATCTTAAAAATTAACTAAAATTAACTAGCATTAAGTCTCCATCAATTTCATAACGACCACAAATCAAAAAAATCATACATTTTTTCGCCGCTTTTTTACCGGCAAAACCGTTCCCTTTGTCCCTTCTTCTTCCTCCTCCAAAATCTCATCTCAAATCGCCCCAAAATACTCTCATTTTTTCGCACAATCATAACGCCATCATCTCCTCAACTTCACTACCAAATAGCATCCGAATCCTTCCGTAAAAAAATCTCATTCGGCCTTCGACCATCCTCGGACTCTCCTTCTTCAGACCAAAGCCATCCGCCATCCAACATCCCAGAAATATTCCCCATCTCATCTCCCATCCTCTCCATTCCCAAAAAATATATTCCCATTCTCCCCCCTAGCCTTCCCCCAACAAAAAACAGGTTCCAAAATAAAAAATTTCTTTCAAAAAGTTCGAAAATTTTTTTTTCAAAAAATCTCCTCCTGTTCGATAAGGACGACGTAACCAGGAAAAGGCGGAGCTCTCTCCATTTCTCCAACGACCAGTTTTACTTAAAAGGACGCCGTTTTCATCAAAATGAAATGTCTTTTTTCTCATTCCACTTTCCATACAAAATTTTCTCCATTCAAAACCAGTTTCTCTTTTTAAAAAAAGCATATCGCACCGACAAAACCTACACCGGCATATACCCAACAAGCTCTGATACAATTTTTTATTTCCCCGAACCACCACCACCGACCTCCGCGCCGC
The DNA here is from genome assembly GCA_034694325.1 of Entomobrya corticalis. NCBI lineage: Eukaryota > Metazoa > Arthropoda > Collembola > Entomobryomorpha > Entomobryidae > Entomobrya > Entomobrya corticalis. The sequence goes on along the minus strand of JAQFYG010000777.1, from coordinate 13,102 downwards.
CACCATCGTCTCGTCTCCTGCCTTGTTTCTTGTTCGCGTTTCTCCTCCTTCCCGACAGTCAGTCCACATATTTTTCTCCAACATTGCAATCCCCCTAACAACCATATATTTTAACCTTTTTTGCATTTTTTTATTCTTGGATAAAATTTTTTTTCTTTTCAGCCATTCCCATCATACATATTGTATATCCACTGCAGTAACAAAATTTTCTCTCAGAGAAACTTACACACATTTTTATCCACATTCTCTCAGAGTCTTCTCAGTCTTTCTGTATATTTCTCATTTTAACCCTTTCTCTCTTTGAAAAAAAAAATATATATATACCGTGTACTACGGTGCTTTGTGCGAAAAAAATATATATAAGAAGTTGGGTTGAAGTTTTTGGAAGATCTTTGAAAAAAAAAATATATTAAAGGTAAGTTGTATGATAAAAAAAAACATGGAGAGAATTGAGATTTTTTGGAGATGTTGGGAGTTTGGGCGCATCATTTTTTCATGAGAAGATTTTTGTTTGAATTTTTTAAGGAGAAAAAAAATATGAGAAGATGAGGAGAGGAGGATGATGATAAGGATGAGAAGAAGAGGCTCTGGAGAGGTAGATATGAGGATGAATTATTTAATGAGGAGGTTTTCTATTAAATTATTTAGTGGTAATTTTTTGTTTAAAAAGTGGTCATGTTGAGAGAGGATGATGAGGAGAGAGGAAGGGAAAAGTGAGAGGTGAGAGGTGACAATTTTGTCGTTTGAAAAACGTTTTGACAGTTAAAATTTTTTAGTTAGTTTTATGTACTGGACTATTGATGATAAGGTAAAGGTAAAGGTAAAGATAATATTTTTTTAGAACAGGTTGTTAGGGAAAAGTTGGTTGACTGTATAGGGAAAACCGGAAGTTGGAAGTTGGAAGTTAAATAGTTGTCAGTTGTTTTGAGAGTTGTTAGTTAATTTTGTGTTTGGTTTTTAGAATCTGGAGTGGATTCGGGTGACCTTTGTGTAATATTTGGCGTGATTTTGGTGGGATAAAAAAGTTGTCAGTTGTGGGAGGTCAGAGAGTGGGACTTTTGGGGTGACAAGTGACCTGTGACCTGATTGAGTTTGGAGGAAGTTAACTGGTGAAAGGTGACGAGTGAAGAGATAAACTGGGATAATATTTGGTGGTTTTTTTGAAGAAGAATATCAAAATGCCGAGAAGCCAGAGATTGGCGGTAAGATTGATTAATTAATTGTTAGTTGTAATTGTTTTTGATGTAAAGTTTTAAAAGTTTTAGTGAGATGTTTTAACCTTTGACCTTTGTCTTTTCTGTGTAAATAGGCAAGGCAAAGGAAAAACTATGCAGAACATGCGGAAGAGGATTCTGATCCGGCGAATGATCTCTCTGATGAAGAAGAAGAGGACGAGAGTTTTGATGAGGATGACGACCCTGATAAGATTGAGGTGCCCGGAGGAGGAAAGACCCTTGAAGCTGCAAAACACATTCGAAAAGTGAATCCCGGACAGGCTATTAAACAGGAGTTGAAACCCAGTGCAAATCTTGTGAAAATGGTTGGAGGAAAGCAGCAGCAACATCCTTATCCTACGGGCTGGCCTGGGAGTAGTGGAGGAGGAGGTCCGGGTCCTGGTGCACCCTCCATTGCTGCACTAACTGCTAGTCAAATGTTAAAACAAGAGGCGATGAGGAAGCAGGCGTCGTCATCATCTGCGACAACTGCATCAATTGCTAAATTGGGAGGAGTTCCTCAGAGTAGAAATCATCGTGGTGGAGGGGGAGGAATTATTGGAGGTAATGACTCCTCCGGAATAAGTATTAACGTCCCATCCCCTCTCCTGGACACCTCTCTATTTCTCCGAATTGGTGATCCAAATGCTGTACAACAACAAGGAGGAGGTGGAGGAGGAGCAACTGTCGGGGGAGGAGTTACCTCATCAGCCCCCAGCTCAAATCCGCTGGACAGTCTCGCACAAAACTTTTTTTCCAAGTTTCTCTCCACCCCCGCATTTTCCAATCCGAATTTCACACAACTCTACAACGCCCTATTAGCCGGGAATATATCCGCTACCTCGATTCTCAGCTCTTTGACGCCAACTCTGAATATTGGAGCTGCCGCCGGAGGGGGAGGGATTCTTCCAAATATTCCACAAAAACAAAAAATCCCCCATCACCAGCAGCACCAGTACACTCCGGGGGTGACCCCAAACGCTAATATCCAATGGAATGGCGTCATGGCAGGAGTAAATTACCAATATCTTCAGAATCCTCATAACCCATTAGGCTTAGAGGAGGACGATGAAAATCATGAGGATGACGCCATGGGCGTTGCAGACACCTACGCTGATTACAAACCTTCCAAATTGAATATTGGAAAGCGACATCCGGATCCTGTCGTGGAAACTGCTTCATTGGCTAGTGTACTCCCACCAAATGTTTATTACTCTTTGAAGCTTGGGAAGGAGATCACCAACTCTGGAAGGCTCTCTGCCCTCCAACTTGAAGCTGTAGTTTATGCTTGTCAACATCATGAACACTTTTTGAAAAATGGGGAACGAGCTGGTTTCCTGATTGGGGATGGTGCTGGGGTCGGAAAAGGGAGAACCATTGCTGGGGTAATTTACGAGAACTTTTTGTGGGGGAGGAAAAAGGCGCTTTGGGTGTCCGTCTCAACAGATTTGAAGTATGATTCTGAAAGGGATCTTGAAGATATCGGTGCAACTGGGGTGAAGGTCTTTCCTTTGAATAAGTTGAAGTATGGGAAAATCAATTTGGGTGATAAGCACAACAGAGGGGTTATCTTTGCCACGTACTCCAGTTTAATTGGGGAGTCGTCCCAGGGGGGAAGGTACAATACCAGGTTGAAGCAGATTCTGGAATGGTGTGGGAAGGACTTTGATGGCGTCGTAAGTTCAAATAATGATTTGTGATTTTAAGATTTCAAGGCATTTTAAAAGACTAATTAAATATTTAATTGTTTTAGTTGGTATTCGATGAATGCCACCGTGCCAAAAACCTGTGTCCCGTGGGCAGTACCAAACCCACAAAAACTGGCGTCACGGTCCACGACCTTCAGAAAAAGTTGCCAAAGGCTCGAGTCGTTTACGCGTCAGCAACAGGAGCTTCCGAGCCTAGGAACATGGCTTACATGACAAGACTCGGGATCTGGGGGCCTGGAACCCCCTTCAAAGAATTTACCGACTTTATTAACGCCGTCGAGAAAAGGGGGATTGGTGCGATGGAAATTGTCGCGATGGACATGAAGCTGAGAGGTGCTTACATTGCGAGACAACTTAGCTTCCACGGCGTGACCTTTAATATTGATGAGGTACCTTTGGACCCGGACTTTGTGAAAGTATACGATGACTCGGTGGAGTTGTGGGTGGAGTCTTTGCAGAAGTTTATTGAGGCGACGGAACTCATGAATGCGGAGTCAACGGCGAAAAAGGCGATCTGGGCACAGTTTTGGTCAAGTCATCAGAGATTTTTTAAGTATCTTTGTATCGCTTCCAAAGTTAAGCATGCTTGTAATGTTGCAAGGTAAAAAAAAAAGTTAATTGTAATTAAGTAATTAACTATGTTGTTGTTATAGTAACTACTAACTACGGTTATTTGATTTTTAGGGAGGCGGTCAAGTGTGGGAAGTGCGTTGTGATTGGTTTACAGTCAACCGGTGAAGCAAGAACTTTAGACCAATTGGAAAAGGATGATGGGGAATTAACGGATTTTGTTTCAACGGCAAAGTAATTTTCGCAGTTTATTAAACATTTTTTGGTTTAAATAATTAAATAATAATAATTAAAAATGAACTATTTGTGGATTTTTAATTGGAGGGGCGTGATGCAGGCACTGGTGGAGAAACACTTCCCGGTAATTAACAAAAACAAAGTGAATGAGGTGGCGGAACTAGTCGGCGCTGGATTTGATTATGATGCTCTTCTCAAATCTACCTCACAACCTGGTCCATCTACCTCATCTGGAGGGAAACGAAAACCTGGTAAAATATAAATATATAAGTATTTAACTTTAATTTGGAATTTTTAATTAATTTTTCTCAATAATTTAATTATTTTCAGTTCGAAGAGCAGCACAAAAAGCAGTAAAGCGTGTGAAACTGCGTGGTTCGGATGACTCCAGTGACGCCGACAACGATTCTGACTTTGACGGTTCTGAACTGTCATCCTCAGGATCTGAGGATTACGAAGAAGACGCTGAAGCCAGTGATGATGAGGAGTTTCGTGAAAGTAGTGAACCTGAATCTGATGGTAAATCATTTAAATAATTTTATTTAATTATTTTTAAGAACTATATTTAATTGTTAATTAAAATCTTTCCCCCCCCCAGACTCTGGACAAAAAGGCAAGAAAAAAGGAAAAAGAGGACGAAAACCAGGCGCCCCCAAAGAAAAACGCGAGCTTCCCAGCAAAGAAGCCATCGACCGCGTCTGGGACATTCGTAAAGAACTCCTCGACAAAATCGAAAAGCTCGGTGAACGCCTCCCTCCAAACACCCTGGATCAACTTATCGACGATCTCGGTGGACCTGACGACGTAGCAGAAATGACCGGCCGTAAAGGCAGAGTAGTTCAAAACGCCGGAGGGAAAATCGAATACGAATCCCGAGCCGAGCAGGACCAGTCACTAGAAAATATAAATTTAGTTGAAAAGAAACGGTTTATGGACGGGGAAAAACTAATTGCAATCATATCAGAAGCGGCATCTAGCGGAATTTCTCTTCAAAGTGATCGTCGCGTTCCAAACCAAAGAAGAAGAGTACACATCACTTTGGAACTTCCGTGGAGTGCGGACCGAGCAATCCAACAGTTTGGAAGAACTCATCGAAGTAATCAGTGCAACGCTCCGGAATACGTTTTCCTGATCTCAGATCTTGCGGGGGAGCACAGATTCGCGTCAATTGTGGCGAAACGGTTGGAAAGCTTGGGTGCTTTGACGCATGGGGACAGAAGAGCTACTGAAACTCGTGACCTTTCTAGGTTCCATATTGATAATAAATATGGAAGGCAGGCGTTGGAAACCGTTATGAAGTATATTATGGGATATGAGAGGAGACCTCCGGTATTGCCGCCATCGGACTTTCCAACGTTTAGGGAAGAAGTGGCGGGGGGACTTGTGGGGGTGGGGCTGATTAATAATGAGGGTGGGAGTTTGTGTTTGGAAAAGGATTATAATAATATCAGCAAGTTTTTGAATAGGTAAAATTAATTATAAAAAATAATTAAAACTAAAAAGATCAATTGAGATTTTAAACATGGATGGGAATTCTTTTTTTTTTCGTAGAATACTCGGTATGCCGGTGAAACTGCAAAACGGACTGTTCAAGTATTTTACGGACACTCTACAACATATTGTTACACAAGTTAAGAAGACTGGACGGTTTGATATGGGCATTTTGGGTAAGAATCTTAATAAATTAATTGTTATTTTAAGTCAAAATCAGAGAGATCAATTAAAGTTAATTGTTTTAATTAGATTTGGGAGACGGGAATACTGGAGATCTTAAAGTAACAAAAACGTGGAAGTTTACCAGGAAGCATGCGACAGGTTCCGGAGAGATCATTTTACACCGACTTGTTGTGGAGCGTGGAATGAGCTGGAAGGAGTCTCAAGATAAATATACGGAGTTGATTGGGAAGCATGAAGGATACTATATTTCAAATCAGGTAATATAATTATTAGTTATTTAATGGTAATTATAATGTTTATTTAGATATTTAACTAATGGTTGGTTGGACTTATTATAATTTTACAGAGTCGAAGTGATAAGAAAACTGCTCTCCTAATTATTGCGGATAACAGTGCTGGAAAATCGGATAAATCTGGAGGAAAAGGGAAGAATACTCCATTATTTTCTATTTATCGACCGAATACTGGCTTACAGGTAATTATAAACAGATTATTTTAAGGAATAATTAGTTTAATTGGTAATTAAAAATTTAAAAATGTGTTGTTGGATTATAGCTTCGAAGAGAGACTTTGAAAGATATCCAGTCCAAGTACACCCCAGTGAAGCCGGATGAGGCCCAACCACATTGGGACGAACAATTTAATTCTTCCAAATCAACTTGCATGCATGCCTATTGGTAAAAATAACTGTAATTTTAACCGTCACTTTGTTTTTCGAACAGTTAAGTTTAAATTAATTTTTTTAATGATTATTTTTTTTCAGGCGTGGAAACTGCAAAAACAAAACGATTGGTCTGGACTGCGAAGTAGGTCTTCGACGCCGTACTTATCACGTTCTCAGTGGAAACGTGCTCATCGTTTGGGATGACGTTGAAAGGGTGATCACCTCACAAGTGGTCAGCACAAAAATGCAGATTGTCCGCGCCCAGTCCCAAGAGGGCTTCAAAGTTGTAGGTCTCCTCATTCCGAACAATGCTTCCACGGAAATGATAGAAATTTTGGAACAGGCAGAAGCTAAGGAAAAGGAGGTGAAAGTGGAGGAACCCGAAATTCAGGATTAAATTCTTAATTAATTTAAATTTTTTTTTGGGTTTTCTGTGTGAAATAATTAGAATGATAAAGATGGTTGTGGGAGGGGGGGGGGGAGGGGGAGGTGGAAATTGGAATAATTGAGTGGATGACAAAAAAAAATCCTTTAGGAAATATTTGAACTTAAATCAGATTGAAAAAAAATTATTTATAAATAACAGTTGGACTGAAAGATTTAAAGAAAAAAAAATAGTAATAATAATTAACAAACTATTTACCAGCTTGACTGAAAACTTCTATACTCTGAACTCTGAGAAAATAGAACTTTTTCTAGGGAAAAAATTAAATATATTTAAGTATTTAAGTAATTGGAATAATTACAATTAATTGTGGTATGATTGGACAAAGAACAATTAAGTATAGTTGGTAGAGTTTAAAATTTAATTTGGAATTGTTTCGGTATAATTTACAGTCATTCCTTTAGAATGTATCATCAATTAACTTTAACTTGTAATTTTGACAGTCACAAACAAATCAGTTAAGTATTTAGGGATTAAGTCGATTAAGAGTACCTTTTTGTAATAGGTATTTATAGTTAATAGAACGATTAATTATGTTTTTTGTACGTTAAACACAGATGACAGAGCACAGATGTGGGAATTGTTAGAGTTTTTTGATAGCTTTACTAATTATCAATTAATTGTTGAGTTTTTTTTGCTATATATTTTGATTTATATTTTTTAGATCTCATCAATTTTCGAACCAGAATAATAACAAAAATGTTAATTAGTGTTTTTGTTAAATGTTAAAGTTAAATATTGTTTATGTTTATTGGATAATATGCATTTATTATAGTTTATATATGGATTTTTTCTATGCAGTCTGCAAATATGCACATAATTAAGTATAAAAAATTACTATTTAAATCTTGATTAAAGGATAAAGTTAATTAAAGTTAAAACATGATTAAATTCTCTCTTTATCTGTCTATCTCTCTATTGTACTAAATGGTGTAACAATTAGTTATTTAAAATATTTGAAAATGAAAATGCGAGTGAAAAATAATTACTTTTAAGGTCAAAAATGCATTTTTTGTAATAATTAGATAAATTGAGTGGACTTAATTAATTAAACTATAATTCTACCTACAATCTACCTTGAAATTATCTAAAAAAGAAAATAAATATTTTACTCATTCTAGATGTATTTGAAAAGGTTAAAGGATCAGATCAGAAATATTTGTTTTTTTTTCATTCCACTTTAAAGTCTAAATTTAGTTAAAGTTAATTGACTGCTAAGTGTATAAAGATAAATTATTGTATGAAAAAAAATGCGTGACAAGTTATTATAATTGTGTGTGATTTTGTTTTTCGTTATATAATTACGTGGTAGTTAAATGGACGCACAATAGATTTATAAATTATTATACCAATAAATTTTTTCTAGTGCAATTAGTTAATTATTTATAATAGTTTATAAGTCGGTTTTGTTAAAGCGGTCTAGAGACATGACAATTTAGTGCTTATTTCATGTATACTCAATTCAATTAAGTTTATATCTAAATATTTAAACTGATGAATTTATATAAATAATTATAAAGTTAATTGGGATGGATGATGATGATGATGATGGAAAGAATAAAAAAAATGTATAATGAAAAAAAAAAGTTAACGAACTGTTTAATTATTGAACAATTTAACTTTTATTCAATATTTTATACACATTATTTTAACGACACAGTAGAAGTACAATTATGTTTTTTTTAAATTGTTACAAAAAAAAATTCATATTTAAGATTAATTGAGATTGACAAACTTGCTAACTAACAATTACATAGATAAATACGTAGTATTTAAACAAAAAAAAAATGCATATTTATAAATATCACTACTAAATATCTTCTGAAAACTACCAACTAGAAAAGCACCACTGAAATATTTAATTGTTCATTTAAAATGCACACTTTCTTTTAAAGCAGGGGTTTGGTGCAAAATGCAAAATAAAATAAAAAACTGATTTTAAAAATTAGTTAAATAGACTTACAATTACAACTTAAGTTTAAGTACCACCGAGACAAACTTAAAGATTTTATAATAAATTAGTTCTGTATCACATACTTTACGGTAATTAACCCTACAATTAGCGTGAGAGTATTATTAAAATTACTGTTTACTACAATTAACTTTTATAGCGCAAGTTACATTTAATTTTTTTTTTTTTTTTGATATTAACGGTTTTTTGTTGACTTGACGTTGAAGGCGAAGGCATTCGTATAAAATTACTATTAAGCTGCAATGGACGAGTTTTTATGAAGCTTGTATTTTGCCAATTTAATTGTTCCTCTTTTTCCTCCTTGCTTTTGCAGATGTTGAAGGTCCTTCCGTAGGAACTGTAACCTGACCATCTACAATTTCGTCTCTAAGTGATGACTGGTCAATTTGTTGCTTGGCTTCCATGAAAAACATGATGTCCCTTAGTTGCTCCTTCAGATCCTGGATCTCTGCCTCTTTTTCCTTTTTGTATTTTTCAAAGTCCGTTTCCAGTTTGGTGACCATCTCTTGCCATTTTTGTTGATCCTTTTGAAGGTGCTTGTTCAACTCTTTTTCTTCTTTTAGCTCGGCAGTCAGTTTATTCAGTTTTTGAGATACTTGATTGTACTAAAAAACAAAACAAAAACAAACAAATTAGTTAACTAGTTAACTATAATTTAGTTTTAATTAAACTTACTTTTTTCTCCAGTGCACCTCTCTCTTTCGTCGTGTCAGTAAGTTTAAACTCCAAACCCTGTTTCTTATCCGAGGCGTCAGCCAGTTTTAATTGTAGTTTCTCCACCTCCCTATGAAACTCCTTGGCTTGTGCCTCCATACTCTGCTCAAAGTAATACCGTTGTGACTCCAACTGTGTGGTCAACATATAGGTGAACTCCAACTGTAAATGGTCCACTTTGTCTTCAGAATCCTCACAGTCGTCATCTCCTCGCCTTTGCTCCACCAGTTTCCCGTCCTTGTTTTGGAGGAGACGATGAACAAAGTTGTCACCTGCGTAGTCCCACACTCGATTGTTGTCCGGTTGAATCGCGTAACAATGAGATGTTTCACAAAAATGTCTGCAAAAAACCATAAAATTAAATCAGATTTATAACGTCTCCGAAACAGATTAACGGTTTTAAAAAAAATAAATAAGGAAATTTACTTGTAAGCATGTCCATGCACGTAACGCCCACATCCAATATGACCACATATCAAGCAAATCCATAAAGAGTCTGATGAACCGCATTCGAAGCAGACGTTTTTTGCTACCATTTCTGGCGTTTGGACATAACGACAAACTGGACATCGGGCGTCACTCCATTTTGCTAGGCAACCGGAATGAAAGGTGTGATTGCATAAAATTGTTAAGATCCCGTCAACTGACTCGTCCATTCTTTCTAAGCAGACTGGACACGTGGGAAGCTCGGTATGACCTTAAAAAAACCATTAAAATTTAAAAAATTACCATAATTAAGTAATTAATTTTGAAACAATTAGTTGATTACCAAGTAATGGTAACCCTATTTCACCGCCATCGTCCTTCATTGACTCCACCCTCGAGACAAATGCAACTTTACAGATTTCCTCCTCCAAAGAGCTGTAGGGTGTACCGTTAATTGAGTTGTAAACCATGTCGGCAGCGCTCTAAACACAAAAGTTAGATTTAAATTTAAATTTAAAGTTTAGTTTTAATGTTAACTGACATGGGCCAACACTTAATTCTAACTCTACATTTTTTTTTGTAGGTAATTACCTCCGATTTACACTTTAATAAAGCCATGTACTGATTAGGTGTACTCTCCCGAATAACTTTGATATGATCAAGGTCCTTTTGAAACGGAGCCAGGAACTGGAGCAGGTCCCTGCAGGAGATATAGCAGGGGACTGACAGCATCACGAGCATGTCACTGGGAGCAGTTTTTCCAGACTTATCCAATGGGGTTCTCTCACTGAAAAAATAACAATTATAATTAAGTTTTATTCTAATTAATCTAATTTAATTGATTGATTAAATGAGCTTACTTCTCTTTGTATAAATGAATGATTCCCTTGGTCACTTCAACAAAAGAATTCCCAGAGAAGTAATGAATCTTCTTTGGAATTCCATCAGATTCGCCTGAAAGTAAATTATTACTTAATTAACCCTTAATCTTTAACTTTTAAAAAACTAATTAAAAGATTTAACAAATTTTAATCACTTTACTTTGTACAGAGGCTGACGCAGATTTATCCGAAGCAGCCGAAGATTTCTCCTCCATCATATTCTCCTCGTCGTCGTCCAAGATCTCGAACGTTTCAATAGAATATGTGACAGGAATTCGAAGTCCTCTTGTTTTCGATTTGTCACCCCGACCAAACCTCAAATCAACTTTGATCTCCTCCTCTTCTGGATCCTCCTCTTCCTGTGCTTGTGGCTCCTCCCCTTTTTCTGTCGACTCTTTCTTTTTCGCCTTTGACTTCCTCAGTTCCTTTTCTCGAGCTAAATACTTTGGTGCTGTTTTAAATCAAAAACAAAAACAATCAACAAAAAATTAACTTATTTTCTTTAATCATTTAAAGTTCACAATTAATATTAAAATAATTAAATTAACAAACCTTTGTACGTAATACACGGCACTGATGGACTATCTTCAGACACCTCAAGAAGGATTACACACAGGGAGATATTAGGGATAGGGGCCATATGAGCTACAATCAATTAAACAAACAAAAGTAAACATTAGTTACATAAACTTTAAACAATTAACAACTGCCAAAATACTATGGTTATTTAGCGCTAGCATTTAGCAATAACGCCAAAAAAATTATTAAGTAAGGTTAACATTTCAGAAATAACAAGCAAGTTAACAAGTTATCTAATTAATCAAGAAAACGCCAAACTATTTTAAGACATTTATTTACTTTAATTTTAATTTATGTTTCCGTCATAGTTTATCTATATCTCGCTATTTGTTAAATGATTAAGTACACAATACCAACTACCAATTAACAGCAAAGTAGAAAGTTAAACAGCAGCTGATAGTGACCACAGTCAAACAGTTAACAGTAGAGTAGCCAACGGCATAATGCAACGTCAACGTCAAAAGTACTGCCAAATACTATAAAGCTTACTTTTAATTACTGTTAGGTGCCTAATTATTATTCAAGAGGTACAAACAATAACATACAACAAGACAATATTACCTAATTAATTAGCAGTACTACTGACCACTGATTATTACTTGGCACTTGGCACCTTCCACCAAAAAAACTATAAACTAATCTCCTGTCATTAAGTTTAAATGTTAGTTAGTTATATTTACTTACCAAAATCAAGAGTTGAGAACTCGTGGTCGTGAAATTAAAGTACTTTAAAAACTTTAACAATTCAACAGGCATTTATTTAAATTTAAATCAACTAACAAGTCACAAGTCGTTCGTTCACCCGTCGTCACCTTGATGACCTTCACCTTCCAATGTCCAAAATAAATATATATTTTCTAACCATAAAATGTTTCCAGTAATTTCCATTAAACTAAAGTAATTTAGTTAACTTTTAAATAGTTATTTTATCATCCTAATTAAATTAACTGTTCAAGTTTCCAAAACAAAGAGAAAAAGAGCTCTAGTCATCCTGCCTGAGATCGTCGAACAAGTGAGAAGACAAAAGAAGGAAAAAATAGCGTAACAGCTGACGTGCGACTATGACGACGACGACGATCCGACCAACGTTTCTTTGTCGTCGGGCTCCGGCTCCAATGCCAAATGCTAAATGCACGGGCTATGGCTTTTTTAATGAATGAAGCTGTAATTAACTTTAGTTATTGAACATAATTAACATGATAATAGTTTAATGGAGAGAAAATGAATAAATACATAATACATAACAAAGTTTTTATAATTAAATAGTTTGTTAATGATTATTTCTCAATTTATCAAGTCTTTTCTGCATTTTGGTTCTGAACAGGTGTCCACAGGTCTTGCATCCTCCACAAAAGTGGTGAAGCGCCTTAGGTAGAAAATGGGTTTCCCTCAGATGTCGTTTTAGAACTCCGAAATGCATGAAAGGCTTCGGGCAGAGATGACATTTGAAAGGTCTGGGCTTCGTTTGACCGGTGGCAGTAGGTCCTCCGCGATGGTCACCACCTCCAACTCTAAGTCCAAGTGATCTTCCTTCTTTAACGGTGACGGTGGAATCATAATGGTCATCAGATGCCTATGGAATTTATATTATAATTATAAATATTAGGCTTATCAACGAAAAAATTGAACAATTTATTTATATTTGTAAAAGTTGTGTTACCTTTTTCTCCAAGATGCGTATAGTCTTCTGATATCGCAATATTCTCAATCTGTATACATCTAACCGTTTTTTAACGGTGGAAATATACTTGATGGCTTGAAATTTTATCTCGTCTAGCTCTAATTCCTGCTTTAAATGGGCTCTTGTGACTGAAAAATATTTCTCTCTCAATTTCCTGGGCTGGAAACAGCTTTTATTTATATTTCATTTCATCAAATTTGGGTTGTTTGTTTTTATGTCTGGCGAGGACTGGTTCATGTGAAAGATAATGCGTGCTTGATGATGATGATGGCCTTTTCTGGCTTGATCAATTGCTCATTATTTTATTTTTTGTATCAATCAATAAGGCTGGGA
>JAQFYG010000776.1:0-24437 GCA_034694325.1 Entomobrya corticalis | reverse complement strand
TGATGACGTGATGTTAAATGTCACGTTGTTTTAATAAATTCTTTTCTTTCAGATGAAGCACAATAAGGAATTAACTGATTAATATGTAGGAAGATACTGTGTATTTATTTTAATATCCATGATGAAGACAGTAGAAGAGCTTAAGTTTTATATAGATTATCGTTTTGTAAGATTGAAGATATTTTTAGAATTTATTTTTAGCTTGTCTGTAAATAACGAAGACATTACAAGAGATTAGTGGCATGAAAAGAGTATCAAAAGTCTCCTTTCATTTTTCATTAAAATTATTCAACAAATTTATTTGTGACTTTTAACAGTATTTATAGATGTATCATGTATCACTTCGAAAAGAACACCCAAAATAAGAATCCAACAAAAACAAGAAGTAGATTAACAGAATACAACGAGGTAAGTTATAATATATGTTGTTGTATATTAGTCATCATAATAATGTGTAGTTTCATATCGAAATTCATGTGACTTTGGTTCGATGTTATGTCGGTCTATTTGTCTATTCACTGGAAATCCCTATCTTTTCAAAGTTAACTTAAACTAAATGAATGTGTGTGCTGTGAGGCTGTGAAGAGTGTGAGGTTATAAAGTTTTCATTAAATAATTCATACAACATATTTTATTACTTGGCTGGCATTTGGCATCTTAATTCTTGTAGTATGTGGTGATACAACTACAAGTGAATCAACTTTTCATTGAAGCAAATGTGATATGATGGAATTGTAATGCGGCTGCTTTGCTTTGCTGGGTAATGACATTGAGCCCAACTATAAAGAATGTATTACTCCAACCAAAGTGGGTGTTCACAGCGAGTGTTTATTGAATGTGTTTTATGGATTATTGAAAAAACGAGCTTGTTGAAAAATAAACCATGTCATTATTCCCTATATCAATCTGCATTACTATGTACTAGGTCTTTGATTAAATACAACTGCACATTTTCTCCAGCGACACGAATTCTGAATGCTCATGTCAGGATGTTGTTGAGAAAATATGATACATATTACAAGGGCAATAGTTTGGAAATGCCATAATATCAACTTTAAAAAAATAACTAATGCATGAGTTATTATTAGATACAAAGAAATGCTGCCGTTTATTTTCTTCTCCTAAAAATCCGAGTTTTGGGCTGCAGAATGTATGTTATTTATTGATATATTTTCAACGTAATTTTCAATATAATCTTTGACATTGGCTACAAATACAAATGCAATCATAAATTAGAAAGTTTGATATTCATTTCTTTGGACAACATCTCTCTTCTTCTTTTTAAACGCCATACAACCGAGTCCAAGAATAAAGACCACCAAAGCCAACGATCCAACTGCCACTAATATGTCTAGAGAATTTTAAAATAAAGCTTATGTAAGTAAATACATTATTTCAAAAACAAGACATATTAGTGCATCGAGAAAGATATAAAGTTTAAAGCGTACAAGTAAATGTGGAAGAACTTTCGTCCTGCTCCGCAGGGCCAGGTTGAGTCAGTTTACATTCTTCTTCCCAATTCTCTGGAATAATTGGTTTTGTATTAGCAAGCACGGTTTCCAGAGAACAACGGAACTCACAGCCGGGCATGGTCAGCTTGTATGGCTCTCTCGTAGTATCATTGCGAAGGTAAAGCTCGATGAAAAAGTTGCCTCCGTCAGCAGCGGGTTCCTGATGCAACTCTACCATGAAAACGGATGAATACCAGGGTCGGTGAAGGTCAAATACTCCAAATGTGTTCAAGATATCAATCAACTGTAAAATCGATTCCAAAACATATTCTTATTATTGAACACTTTTATTAAACAATTTTATGTATCTATTATTATTTTACTTACTGTTATGTCATGAGCAGATATAAAAAACATTTTTGTTTTTGAACTAGCATTATTAACGCGTTCGTTCACATTTCCTAACAAGTATTTTAGTAAAGGACCACCACGCAATCTTTTCAGGTCATCTGTATATGTTTTCGCTTGGTACGAGAGATTATACAAATATTGAAAATGTTCATCTGTTTTCAAGGATTTTCCCCATTCAGGAATGTCTAGACCTTTGTACTCCTAAAAAGAAAAATTTAATTTATGGTGCAAGCTTTAACTACATCTTTGCAGAGAGGATATAAATAGACAGGGAAATCCCTTCAGCTCATACATACCTCCACCATTAGAGTTGCATAAAACGCGTCAATATCATTAATACTTGTAATATTGACTCCACTGTTTTTGGAGAGAGTTGCATAAAGCTCCTTGTTCTCTTCATTGATTTTGCTCATCATTGGAGAGTTCATAATGAAATCATTGAATAGCTCGTCGAATTTTGGACATTTCCTTTTCATTCGAATAAACTACAAATTGCATAAAACAATGTATGTGTTCACTTTGATATTAATTGATGGATTCGTGTATAAGAAAATGTAAATGTAAATACTATCTTGTAACTTTTTACATTATCGTTTTCTGTAAAAACTGTACGGAGAGGAATGGGCTGCCAATTGACGGTATTATCCCAATTACTTTCATTGTTCGTTGGAAAAAGTCCTGCTAACGCTAGCAGGCCACTCATTATTGTACGATCTGTTTCAGAGGACAATGCATAAACTTCGTTGGGAACATACGAAGCGTTCAAGTAGTTTCCGTATCGTTGTCTCAAATATTGACCTAGAGCATATTCCTGTCGTTTTCCTTCCTAGCAAATTCAAGTAGCATTTTATTGAACAAAATAAATTGGCTATATGGTGTACTATAAACATTAATAGGCGCCAGTAATAACGGTGAAAGTAATTTTGCGTGAATGACAATTTACATCTGTTAATTGCGCCCAACCCTCAGGCCAAGTAGATTCTGCACTGAATGGATCATTGGGGTAAGGATATTCTGGAACGCGGTCACCATGTCTAAACATCTTAGTTGAAATGAAAAGTCAAATTTTTTACTGGCTCTTTGTCACGAGCATTGACAAATTGACAAAAGAATGAGAACATTAATAATAAAAATTTACCAATTGAACCAATTTTAAAGTTTCTGCACTTTTTTCCGGAGTTTGCTCTTGGGCAATTGTTGAACTAAATTTTAGACACAAAGTGAAAAATAATATGTAAAAGCCCAAAACATTTGGACTTGGACTAGATCCCATTTTTTCAGTTTTGAGATTTCACTTGAATAATAAATAGGTGTATGTTGCATGTATGCTAGGCACTAGGCAATTGCATCGAAGAAAATATAATGATTGAAGGGTACGATTCTGATGAAATGGAAAGAATTTTGATGTAAGTATGCATGCATGAAAAATATCGTGTGGAAAGAATTGACTTGTCAGGTGTTGTATATTACGATAACGATAAAATCTGTTGTGCATGTAAAGAAGCGGTAATTGATGGTGATAAGCCACAACTGATAAGTGTTTATATACAGAATATATATAGTCAATACATAGGGCTTTTGTCATACTTATGATTAAATAAACATCACGAGATTTCCCTGTGTCACAATTTTGTGCCTTGTTAGCTTCGTTTTGTACTGGAAAATAACCAGATTGTACACAAATCTAAATGCATATATTTTGACTATTTAATGCATATGATTGAATTAAAACACACTTTATTCTTTTATAATTTTGTACAGAATAAGACGAATGATTTGGTACCTGTAATAGTAATATTATCTTATAAATATATTATGTATCCTATTTTATTGATGATGGATACTTACGAACATTAAAGATTAAGGTGCATTGAGCCGACGATGAAACAAAATGTCATCTGTAGCAGCGAAGCATTTTCTAAAGAAATTTCCTTCCGGGGCAAAGGTCACAGATTTGCCTGTCCTTGTTTTTTTCTTTGGCCCTGTGGACTCTTCACCACTGCAAGCGTGGCCAGAGAGAGTTGCCTCCGTTTTCCAATCGGATTTTGTTGCAACAACGGTTTTTTCAAGGAATGTCAACACTTTTGAAAAGCTTGGTCTGTCTTTCGAATGAAATGCCCAGCAAGCATTTATCAAACTCCAGCTTAAAACGATACAATATTCAATTTTCATACTTTTAGTTCCAAATTTAAGCTAATATATTATTTATTTTATTACATATGTTCATTGGCGTGGCTTGGCTTGGCAGGCCGGATATTCTCCAAGAGCAATATAGGGTATGAATCAATTGTTACATTGTCATCAATGTAGGGTGTATCACCAAGAGTGTAAATCTCCCACAATGTTATTCCATAACTCCAGACATCAGAGAGTTCAGATAAATTGAAATATTTTATCACCTCAGGGGCCATCCACGCGTATGGCAGCACTTCCTGTTTTGATTGGTAGACCCATTAAAACTGTTGCAAATGCAATATTCATGCGTGCTCACCAACATTAGTTGAAAGCTACCTTTGGCATATGTATAGCATACGATTCCTCTTGAATCTTTTGTCGTTTAGAAATCCCAAAATTACATATTTTAGTTGTCCAGTCACAGGTTAAAAGGACATTTCGAGCTGAGAGATCCCCATGAACTACCTGTGCAAATTAAATATGGGCAATATGAGAAAATCGATAAATAAACAAATTTCCACATACAACATATACAATCTTTATTGAATTCACTAGTACCCCTTTAAAAGTAAGATAGTCCATTCCTCTCGCAATTTCCGTAGACCATTGAAGTAAATGCCATCCACAAAAGTTAAGAAATATTCCAGGAGATCTAATAATAAAATTAATTGGAAATGATAACTAAAGAGAAAGCTATTATTTAAGAAATTTCTCTACTAATATACTTACAATATTTCATTATTGATAGCCTTTTTAGGAGAATAGGTACCATCAAAGTAATGTCGTCCTTTCTGGAGAACTTTAAGTAGGTTGCCATTCGAACAGTACTCAAATACTAAAGTTAGGTTCTTAAAAACTACACAAAAAATAAAGAAAGAATAGAGTATATAAATTTTACTTACTTGATTAAAGTGTTTTGTTTGAAGTTATAATTACCGCTTGATTGCTCTTCTGAACTGAACCCTACAAGTTGGATTACGTTAGTGTGACACAAGTCGTACAGGATATTTAATTCAGCTTTTAAACCATTGTAGCATTTTTCTTGTCCATTATCGTTGCACGTTTTCATCATAACCATTGTATCAATCTTTGGTGGAAGAGGTCTAGCCGGCCGAATTTTTCCAAGCATATAAGATGAACCAAATTGACCTCGGGCAACAATAGACTTTGCTGCACATAATCACAACACGTAAATTAGCCTAAATCTAGTTTTTCATTAAGTATTTAAACAGAAGCGATCCGAGAATCAAAGCTTACTTATAGAGAGTTCTTCATTGTCGAATTGTGTCGCCTCCCATGTAGAATCTTCGTAAACTGAATCTCGGCCCTGCATAATTTGCCAATTATCTTGAAATAATTGACTAAAATGCCAAAAAAATTAATTCAAACTTTCTTGAATTTGTTACGATTTTAGCAAACTTTGACCAGATATTTGTGACGGACGAGAAAAAGTTTGTAACTGTTTTTCTAGTTGTTTGTGTGCTACAGGTTATTTTTGGATTCTTTCTGACATAAATTACCCATTTACTCAGTATTTCAATACTTTCAACTTTATATTTTCCTGTTGTTGTTTTCCAGCAAAACCGCGTGATGATGTAATATGCGATATATGAGTCAGTCATTGTAAGTAGGTTTGATGATATGAAAGTGTGTGGTATTGCTACCATATATGCAGCAGTTTTTAATCACATTGCCTTTTATTGTTTCTAATAATTTATATTTCGATTCAATTTCAGAATGGCGTTTCATGTTTTTTTGTTTATAACTTTCTGCAATGTAAAGTTGTGGTCAATTTTTTCATGTCAGCATTTCCTCTTCCTTCTTTAGCTGACTAACGATATATTGATAAGATGGTCTTTGTTGTGGTTGAGCATTCCAACATTCGAGCATCATTCTATAACTGCAAGTGTTTGGAAATATTAGCAAAATGACGTTGTTTAAAAATATTGTCGAAAAATAATTTAGATTCATAAGCTTACATTGAATCGTTTGCATATTTCGGCTTAGCCATTCGGTATCCCTCCATCAGCCTTTGGTAGCAATTAAAGCTCCATTCCTCTCCCGGATATGGCAATTGACCAAGAGAAAATATTTCCCAAAGAACAACCCCATATGACCACTTATCGCTTGCTAATGAAAATTCCATGTCCTGAAGACTTTCTACTGCCATCCATCGTAAAGGAAGCGGGCACTAAATAACATAAACTCATTTAAGTTCTAATAAACAAAACTGTAAAGTTTCAAAACATGCTCATTTATCAACATACATCAACTTTCTGAACATAGACTGTATAATGCAGTAGCTGTTTGCTAAGACCAAAATCGCAGATTTTTGCCTGTAAATTTTCTGTCACCAGAACGTTTCTTGCAGCAAGATCACCGTGTATAACCTACAATTTTCATAATCAGTCAATAACATCCTATAAAACTTAACTGATATAATTCCCTAATTTTATTTTAATTCATGTACTTTACATTTTTTGAAGCTAAATAGTCCAATCCGCAGGCAATTTCGGTACCAAATCCAATCAAATTATTGGTTGTCAGCAATATGTCCGTGCAGTTTTCATATATTGGCAATCTGTTTGCCATTCATATTTGCCAACATTACAAAGGCTTATATATACACAATTAAATTAATAAGTATTCCTTACCGATCTTCCTCACTGCACGAATCTTTAAAGAAATCTATAAATTTTGGCCTGCACAGCCTAAGCAAACTTAATAAACTCCCGTTAGAACAGAAGTCAAGTATCAAGAACACTTCACCTGGCAATTGAAATGTACATACATAATACATACATAGATGGAAATCTAATAGTATTGATTGAAATAAACTAAACACTGAAATCTTTGTGTTCTCACACTAATGCTCATCAACTTACCTTTTTCAATATTGGCTGTATTTGCCCCAATCAGATTAACAATACTTGGATGGGGTCCGACAAATTGTAAAATTTTTAGTTCGGATAGTAGAGATTTAAAATATATTAAATCTGCAGTAGGGTTGATGGTTTTAACAGCAACTGGTAAAGATCCAATGGACCCTTTCAAAACAAGTCCAAATTGTCCAGATCCCAATATAGAGCCTTAAAAGAGGTAATACAACTGGAACCCTAACGGATAATAAATTACTTGACAAAAGAACCGTAACTTACCATCTAGAACCACGGCATCTTTAGCCACTTCATACTCGGACTTATATGGAAGCAACAAAGCTTCATAAGTAGTTGAAGTCTGTGTAGCACCGCCGTAAAATTCATCAATTTCTTCCCTAGACAGGGTTGGTCGCGCAGAGTATTGGATGACCTTTCTTCTACCATATTTCCAATAAATTAAAACGATCACAGCAGTTAAGACGAAGGTTGACGTCAGAATGGAAGTGATTATTATATACCATTTATAAGACGCTGGAAATTAAACAGGAATTTAAATTGGCTTACTTGATTAAAATCTTTAAAAGTTTGTACAAATTGTACATATTATTATGTACTTTAATTCATACTATTTTCGATTTTTGCGCGGGTGTTGAAACCTCCTAGAAAATTTCTTGCAGCGCAGGTAATTTCAAGTGGATGAGAAAAATCGATTTGGGGTTTAATAAATTTATTTTCTGCTTTCCAACTTTTGTTATGTGGATGTGTATTTTCATTTGAAATTTCCAAATCTGAAGGTTTCGCAACCTGTATGTTAGATAAATAGGTAAGTTACATAGAATGTGTCTGGAAATTTGCATTTTTATGTTTGTTCATACTTACATTCAGATTTAAAATATCAGACTCATTCGAATGCCAAATAATCTGAGGTCGTGGCCATCCAGTGTATAAGCACGAGCAATTAATAAATTTACCGTCATCTTCACAGGTTATTTTAGCTTGAGGTGGCACGGCAGCTGAAGATGAAACAAAGCAAAAGGGTAAATTACTTAAATTAATATTAAAATATACTAAACTTTCTTCTGCAAAGATATTACTGCATCTTACGATATAGAAAAATATTGACACTTGACTCTACAAACTCCTTGTTGGAGTTCCAAACAGGAGCATGACATGAGACGCTTGAAAAATTTCCATATTTTGTTGAATTCATTTTTATTACTCTGTTTAATAAATACATATCGTCAGTACTTTCATCTTGATCTAATATGGAACTCGTACTATTTCCTAGTTAGTAAAAGAGAACGTGACTCAAATATCGGAAATTTTTTAAACAAAGGCACATCGTAAAGCTTTATAAATAATTTTCAAAATGATTGGCCAACCTGTTTCAAAATCGCTAATCGTTTTGTTATCCACCTTCCACCGAAATCCTTTCATAAAAAGATACTTCAATGCGGCACACAAAAAACGCACATCTTCTCCATCCGCAAATTGCCATCTAATAGTTAATTTATCCATTTGCAAATGTTTATCTAATTTCTCTTCCAGTGGAATTATGAAAAGCTGAACAGCATTTTTACGGCGGGCTTCTTGTAATGTTTCATCTTTGGAATTATGAATCATACACATTGCAACTGTTTTGATTGTTTTGAATTCATATAAATATGTCAAGGGTTATTGTGTACTTACGATAAACAATCTTTTTCAAACTTTTATCCTGGAAGCCTGGATATATTTGAGCATAATATGCCCAGCAACTTTCGAAAGATTTCAAACAGTACAGTATTTGAGGGAACTTTTGATTTTTACTTTCCCTGAGACTTCGTTTTTCCTGTTGCGAATTGTTGCCTTTCAAATGTGGAGTTTTCGTGCAAGGCTTTTTGAATATAAATTAAAAACATTGATCTTCAATCTAATTACTTCCTAGATACTTCATTTTACAATTTAAGAGAAATACAAATTGTAGGCAGACAAGTTATATGGCTTAATCACTACAACATACTAGCGTTAAAGCGAAGACATAACAAGCATCAAGGTTAAAACACGTCTTTCCTCCAATGCCAAACGTTAGACAAGTAACTTCTTCATTATGTAAATCAACTTTTAGTCCCATCGAATAGTTATTTACAGAAGGAGGTTGATCAAGCTTTGTTGTGCAATCTTTGAAAGGTATTCCTGTAACAATAAAGTATTTAGTCTGCAACAATGATACATTTTTAATCATATTTGTGCCATAAGTTAGCACTTTAATGAAAATAATCTTTAGATTAAAGGTAATACCATCCGTCACAACTACGCGCAACGTCGGTGGTTCAGCTTGGTTGTTGTACTGAACTTCGGCACAAGAAATTGACTGGTTTCCCAAATATTTATTTCCTTCGATGTCATCTCTAAATAGGCAACTGAAGTTGCTGGGTAAGGGCTCGTCCTTATACAAATGAATGGTGAGATTCGACGAGTAAATTACACCCGAATTATTCAATTCCCTTCGTTCCTTGGTCAAGGATTCTATTATGGGCTTCTCAGAATCTCCTGATTCCTCCTAAAATTATATAGATCATAACATATACTGAACCACTTCTAAGAATCCTTCTTCCAAGGACTGTACCTCCAATTATGTACTTCAAATTAGTATTTACTTCAAGAGATTTTACGGAAAAATCGGAGTTGTGAGGTACTTTTCACTATATACCTTTTTTACTTCCATTTCAATGAATTCTAACTACAAATGAATTACACTTGTAATATTTCCTACTTCCAGGGAACTTTGCATTAAACATATTTAATACCAACAGATTTAACTTCTAGCCAATGAATTTTGCTGCCAATGTTATCGCGTGTGCATTTGTTTTGACATTATTTTGGAAGTTGTTGGACTTACTATTGGCTGGAAGTAATAAGATTTGTCAGTACTTCATACTCAAAGTAAAAGATTTGGTGTAAGGTGTAATAAAGATTGGAAATAAGGGACATTTGAAATAAAATATCTTTGATGGAAATTTTATTTTAATAGATAGCATTAAAAACACTTCAACGGTAAAAACGAAGTAAAATGTTTTAGAAGTTGAGTAGATGTGAAGTTAAATACTTAGGAGTATGGGTACACTGAAAGTGCAGTCTTTGAAGTAAATTTACTTGGAAGAAGTGTTCCAAAGTACCGAAAGTACCGTCATATAATCAATACAAAACTTGTCTTTGATTACCTTCCATAGCCATTGGATTGGTTTGTTGGACATACAGCTTATCAAAAGCAATTTATGGTTATTATGTTTTAAAGTATAATTTTTATTTTTCGTATAAGAAGAATACGAGTTATTGTGATGACTAAATGAATCACTCTCAGTAATTAGTAAAATCTTTGGCGTGTCCATTTTCCGTCTTTTCCCATGCACCACGAGAATTATTAAAAAAGTTACACAGATTATTTGATTAATTGAGTACACCATTGTGTACTGAAAGCTACAAATTCTTCAGTTTATTAATTACAATTAGTAAAAAAGTCTATGAACAGGGATCTGAAATAACTGTAAAATTGTTTTAGTTTGGTAATAAACTTTTCAACTTGTTTCCTGCTAAAAGAGTTGGTATATAAAGCGCATTTGTCTTGTCATCGTGATTCCTGATCGCAATTAAAAATGTGTAATATAATGCACAAGTGCGTATTTACATAGCATAATCTTTTCATGTGGTTAATCGACCATTTCCGCTTCAACGATTTTCCCCATTAGAATATATTTAATAATTTGTCAATCATAATAGTAGTATTTTAAAATTATAGTTATGATCCCTACTACTATAAAAGTAAATGATGTTGCGAAAGCAAATTTATAGCGCATTTTTTGGTTACATTTCCTAAAGTAGATTAGAATACGATGTTGTAGGCCTTCTAATCGACTAATAAATATGAGTAACTCACAAATAGATTTGTGGTTTCAATACATGGCATATCATCGTTGGTATCACTGCGTTGTCCTGTATGTAGTTTTAAAATGATTTTTTTTTGCAAAACACCAAATTATCATCTGAATCATACGTACATTTTTAGACCAGTATCAAACAGCATATTAGCATTTTAAACTAATGTTTTTTCCTTAAGTTATCAGACCATTTTTCTGGCTTTTGACAAATTAACCAACCTATTAACTTCAGGTTTATGACTTCTGAAATTTATACGAAGTGACATGGTAGCTTGTTGGATTGTGGAGTTAGGGCATTAAAATACACATTAGATACAACTCCAAAAGATTAGTTTTCTGTTTAATTGCAAGTTCAAAAAAAGGGAAACATTGTGACTATCACCGGTGTGCTATATGAACATGACATGCTCATGATTACAAGAATACTTTTGTATCCCTTGTGCCTTGAGTTTTTCCCACGGTTTGCTACCTTTTTAGAAGTATTTTTCTGCTGACAATTGAAAATGATGAATGACAAAGACTGGCATCAATTCACCAAACTTCCTTTTCTTCCTATGCATGTTATTCAAACAGCTATATGGAGTTATCTTTTGATTGTTTCCTCCAGCGTATTTACGTGAATTACGATGATTAATGGTCAATTGAAAAAACAACACAATGAAAGTAATTAATAATTGAAATGCAATGCAATCTTATGCTCAGTGATATACAGCATTTACTCGGTGATTGAGCAAAGTATTTAATTTTCCAAACTTTTTAGATTTGAATAATTTTCCATTACAGAAACTTGTAGATTAAGTAAAACTCTCGTAGATTGCTACATCATCTTTCAGAGTTATTAGCACTCATTAAAGCACAAGCAAACATTATCGCAATGAATATTTTAAGATTTATTTTGATTGCTCTATTTACTTTCTGCTTCTATATTTTATCCCCTATTATAATATTGGCTATTGTATTTCCCAATTTCATCTTTCGGGTACTAGTTCAAATGTTCAAAAAAACCATCAGAAAAGAACTGGAGCAGATTATCAGCCCACTCAGTAATTTGTTCGGAGTAGACAACCTATATAATAGTCCCACCTCCACTTTGATTATGGGCTCTTTATATGAAGGAACTATTACGAGAGAAATAGTATGTCACACAATTTCAGAGAAGTGGCTAGAAAAACGGGATATAAATGGAAAATTAATGTACCCCGAGTTACAACAGGGTATAGGCTCCTGTCTGGGATATCAATTTTGGAGAACAGATAGCTGCTTCAAAGTTGACAATCATGTGAAAGTTTTGGAAACAAATGACACATTTCTTGGAGAAGAGGATCTCGTTAAACTTTTTGTGAAAACTGTTAATGAGCCTTTCAAAGAATTCCGGAGTCCATGGGAAATTTTCATCGTGCCGAATTTCAAGGCTAACAGAATCTTAAATGATGAGAAAGATTGCAGCATCCTTTCTACTCTCGTATTCCTAAAAGTGCATCATACGTTAATGGACGGCTTCTCAATGATGAAATTGGGACAAAGAGATCTTGGAAATGTTAATACTGATCAGCTATCAAATATGAAATCATGTCATCATGTTGAGGATTTTGGTTTCATAAAAAAGTGTCTGGCTCTGTTTCGTCTGCCATTCTTTGCAGCAAAATATTTTGTTGATGAAAAGGGTCTTCCTAGCATTATAAATCCAAATTTATTATCCCTGCAAAGAAAGCAAGTCGTATTTTTTACAATAGAACAGATTGACCTGGGCAAGATCAAACAGATAAGATGCAAGTACAACACTAGTTTAACCAGCATTTTTCTGGCAGGTTACGCAGCAGCCATAAGACATTTCTTACAAAAACGGAGAAAAGAGTTATTTCAGCAGAACCTGTCATTAACTTGCACAGTGCCAGTGCCCCTTCCAAGACATCCGGAAAAACTTCGAAATCATATGTGAGAAAATACATAAATTATGTATTTATAAATTAAGTAGTTTTTAAGTAAAGTTTAAGCCTGTTTTATTGTGCTTTGTCGTAGGTCATTTGTTTCAGTTAGACTTCCAGTTCATGAAAATGACTCACGACAGCGTCTACTCAAGATCCATAAAAGTTTGGATTCAGCCCGTGAATCCTTGGATCCTTTATCCATGTACTATGCTCTCACTTGTATTGGCAGCCTTCCTTCGTTCTTGTTGAGGGCTTTTCTCCAAAAGAGTCCTGCGTCTTTTCTTCTCTCAAATTTCCCCGGAATTTCCCTTCCATTAACAATATGTGGTCATCGCTGCACTGACATCTTTTTTAACGGAGGATTGCTCGAAGGGAATATAGGTATGAAATGAAGGCATTATAAGTGCTAGACTTTAGACTATGCATTGTAGAATAATAATAACTTATGAATACAATAAGAGCATTAAGTAACTTAATAATGTAAAAAAGAAATATCTTCGAATCTTCCACGATAGATATGGTTTGCAGTTGCGTCGGATATAACAATTCAGCCAAACTAACGGTGTCTACTGACGGTTGCTTCGTGGAGTCTAATCTTGAAATAGAAGAGTTCACGAAGGTCATTGTAGATGAATTTGATATTTTAGCAAAATAAACAGCGACTATAAAATTTTTACTATTGCGTTGATTGTAATTTCTATAATATTTTACTATGAAAATATTAGAAAAAATAATTGGAAGTGTGTTAGAGGGTTTGGTTAATTTTATTAGATATCAAAAAAAGTTAAATAAATAAATATAGCATGTATAATTGGTCCAATGGTTATCTATTATCATTTGGTCAAGTGCATAACCTTTGACTTTGCTGCTAATGTGTACATACAAACCCGTGATACGCGTTCATTCTGCTAAATGCTGATCGTTTTCATATCACACATCCGTTCAAAATGGAATGAATGGTTTAATGGTTATATAACAAAAAGACATCATTTTTCATGTGCGTGATATTATCATCGACGTAATATATTTTTTATCATGTTGGTACTGGTGTATCATATTGGTGTTTGTAGACATTATTCTGTGCGGATTGGGATTTACGTCTAACATGACCAATCGACAAAATTCAGGGAAATTATTGATAAAATTTCACGATTACGACAAGGCACAAATTGGTAGAAAATAAAACTTCATAAAAGTTTTCTTAATTAAAAAATGGGCTCAAAGGAGACTCCCCTTAGAGAAACGGTGCCAGTAATTGATTTGTCAAAATCTATTGGTGAAAGTAGCAATGAAATTAATTATAGCTCTCCATCAATTTCAAAAGTTGTAAAGGAGATCCGTAATGCGTGCATGCAATGGGGATTTTTCTACGTTGTTGGTCATGGAATTAAGAAGGAATTTATCGAGGAACTGAGGAAAGTTGCAGGGGAGTTTTTTCACAAGCCAAAAGATGTCAAAAAGTCTGTGCAAAGAAAACCAGTAAGTATAGAGAATACAGAGATTTCTTATCTGAGATATGATTTGGGTATACAGTACAGCAAAACAATATACCTGTGCACAAAAATATTAGGTTTTTTACGTTTTGTTCCCTGTTCTAATAGAATAACTATCGCGGTTACACTGATCACGAGCTAACGAAACAAGCCCTCGACTGGAAGGAAGCTTTCGATTATGGCGTTGAATACTTTGAAGAAGTTAATGCGATTGAAAATGGAATAGATTTAGATGCAGGAAAAAATCAGTGGCCAGCAGAAATGCCTCAGTTCAAAGATACTCTTTTACAATATTTTTCGGTACATTAAATTATAGCTACTTTCATATTATCTATAACTCTATAAAGAAAACACTGGCCAAGAAATGGTCATGAAAATATATTATGTTGAAGACAGTGACAAAATATTCCGAAAATAAATTATATCTGAATTGCCAAATAAAAAATAAAAAATATGTGTAAACTTATATGACACTGCAGGAAATGCACTCCCTCTCTGCTACTCTCATGGATTTGATATTCATGTCATTGGACGTCGATCCAAAGACAATGTCTCACTTTTTCAATGAAAGCAGTGATACGTCGTTTTGTCGTTTAAACTATTATCCTGTTTATAATGAATCAAGAAGTAACCAGTTAGGGGTGGGTCCGCACTCTGACGCCGGTGTTTTGACAGTTTTGCTCCAAGATAACAACGTTTCTTCGCTACAGGTAATAATAATAATAATAATAATAGTCAATCAACAATCAGCTCCCCAATCCTGGGTTGTTACGCTGATTGGTGTGATCACATTTATTATTCACAACTTTCAATTTTTTCACTTTTCACAAGGTAGAGAAAGACGGAATTTGGCATGATGTTACTCCGATTCCAGGTGCTATATTGCCTTAGTATGAAAAGACTATTGTTTCTTTTGTATTATTTAAATACATTTAAACCAATACTCCTTTGTTATTTTTCACACCCAACACAACACAGGTTCGTATGTCATCAACATTGGGGATATGATGCAAGTTTGGTCCAACGGACTGTTTAAAGCTCCTGTGCACAGAGTTTTGACAAGCGCAGGAAAGGAACGATTCAGTGTCCCTTTCTTTTATAACCCGGCTTATGAAACTAATGTGGAACCATTGCAGCAATGCGTTTCCAACGATCGGCCATGTCGTTATCGCCCTGTAAACTGGGGCGTCTTCCGTCAAGGTCGTATAAAAGGTGATTATGCTGACTACGGAGAAGAAATTCAAATACGTCACTTTGAGATGCACAGTGTCTATTAGAATCGGAAGACTGCTGTTACAGTATGGACTATTAGGACACACTTTTCAGAGGCACTGCGTCAACTTTATCTAATTGACTTCATAATATAATAGTCTTGGTAAGGTTACCAAGTTCAACTAGTAACTACAAAAATGGAAATTTATGTGATGTAATAAGCAGATATATACAAATAAAATCATGTAATGTTTTCTCCGCTATTCATAAATTCATAAAAACTGAATTGATTCTATATATGAATTCAATGAAATTGGTTCATTTTTGTACTGCATATTTCATAAAGTCGACCTTTTATATTCCATATTATACTATACACTGTAATTATCCTATAACATGAATGAAGTTGGAAGACTCTCATACGATGAAAACAACAATGAGGAGGAGCAGCAAAACAAAAAGAATGGACTATACGTTGAACGCCACCTGGAGCTAGGTAGTGAACGTGAAGACTTCCAGATAATTCCTAATGGCGGCTCGGGGGATTGCATGTTCAAAGCGGTGTCTCAGGCAGTCTATGAAGGCGATGAGTCGAAGCATAGGGAAATCCGGAAAAGAGTTGTAAATTTCATCATCGCACAAAGATGGGAGAAATTTTCCGAGTCTATAGAGGTACAGCACATCAACGGGAACAACTTACTCCAGCGCCAATGGTCCAAGGATCCTAAAGAGGCATACAAAATGTATATGACTTTAGCAGGAACGCTGGGTTCTTCATCGGAACTGACAGCGGCTGGAGAACTTTTTCATTATAACTTTGCCACAATTCAAGAGTATTGCATCTCGACGGAGCCCACCTACAGGGTTGAAAACTGTGCTTTATATGACGAAGAAACGACTAGCTTCCATTATTTTTATTTCACTGGTGACTACGATAACGGTCACTGGGAGTACATTAAGAATCTCACTGGCAAAAAGTTGGCAGATGGAACTTATCAAGGTCGCCACAAAATTATGATCAATGGAGAGGACATTAATTTTGAAGATTGGTAATTTGGACAAATGCGAAAAAGTAAACTTTCTATAATGACCATGGGTCTTTACACATGAATTTTCATTTTTTGGCACAATTATTTTCAGGCTTAGAAGGGAAACCGAGAATACTAATGAAGCAGAACTACTAAAGGTAGCTACGAATCACGACCTTTACGTGAGACGTAGGACAACTCATCCCTTTGAATTGAAAAGCTTTCATTTCTGCCGAGATGGTACTGTTCAGTTGAAGGGTAACTCATTTACAATCGCTCCCGTCCAAAACTCCGATTTATTCTCGGTTCTGGCCCACGAGTGCATGAAAAACGAAGGATCGGCTCATGACATTGAACTGATACTATTGAAACATCGTTATTCCTTCTTTGAGGATCTCAACTATAAATTAATCACGCAGCCTTGGTCTCATAATTTCACTGTTGATGCCATACGATATTGCGGCCAATCGTTGAAAGGAAATATTCAAGACTTGATTGGTGCAGCAGATCTCTACAGTTTCTCATTCATATTGTTTTTGAAAATGAGTGATGATGATGACATACATCAGTGTAAATTTACGCACGTTGATCGTTGGGGAGGAGAGAGTGACCGTATTTTATACTTTTTCATGCGCTTATCAAAATCTAGTGAAGGGGGAAAGGAGCAGCTCATTGCGAAATGGTGGCGACTTGTCCCTGTTGATGATAATTCACCCACCTATTCCGATGTAAAAGTTTTTAGTAGAAAATCAATCTCTAGGCTGGATGGAGGTGACAGCAGCTCGAGTCGCAGGACTCATTCCATGAGAAGTTCCACAACATATATGACCGGAAGACCGATAACCGCTGACCCTTACGGTTCTCAGGTTAATTCTACAAAGTTAATGACACGGAGACCTTCATCAGTTCAGGGGAGCAGTTTTCGTTTGGGCACTGCACAGGTATTGGAAACTGCTCAAGATATTTTCCGAGAGGTTGCTTTGGCCCAGGCGGAACCAAAATGTCAAGTCCTTGAGGGTGGGATCACAGTAACGCGCATTAGTGATTCTGAGGGTGGGTTAGAAACCGACGAGTGTCTAAAGAAAGACCATGAAAAACTTTTTGGTCCTAGTCCTACCACTCAACTTTTTCGTAAGAGCTCTGTAATGAACACGAAACCTAGTTGGATGAAGAAAACGGCAAGACTAGTGAAGAAAAGTAGTTTGTACATGAAAGACATGAAAAATGAGAAAATAAAGCCGGCAACTGGAAGCGATTTGTTGAAGCATCCAGACAAAGTAAAAACATTGGTGAAAATTAGCGACAGAAATAATTCGGGAAGAGAATTAACATACAGAGGAAGCGGGTACATGAAGGCTGACGATGTCCTCACTGATTTAAGAAGCCAAGGATTGATAAAAATGCCCACAGTGTTGTCAGGTCGCACATCATCATTCACGGACAGACAAAAGCAAATGGAAAAATTGTCGGTGCAAAGATTATATTCTGCTCGTGCTGACATGCGGCAATCACACTTGGACAACCATTTTATGTTGAGGGATGAAAATTTTAATGTTATTGCTGATATAAAAGAGGAGACGGAAAATGAAGGCTCAGATATTTCATTTGAAAACTTTGGTTGCAAGCCAAATGAATCACAAGTAAACAAATGTAAAATATTATAGTCATTAATGTCTATAATAAAAGATGGGCTAAGTAATGCACTGATTTATATGTTATTACGTAGGCTGCAATTATGCAAGAGGAAAATCTTTGCCGACAGACTTCTCAGGGACAGCAGTTTCCTCCCCAAGAATTGCTTCCATTAGCAAGGGAATATTCTAGGGGCAAAATTAAAAAGTCTGAGAAAGCACATTATTATCATTACACATTTCCCTTAGTACTTTAAAAAGCTGCAAAATACATATATTATGAGAAAATAATGCAATTAAAACATAATTTAGGGTAACTCCTGAACCAACTTCGTCGCAAAATGGCTACGGAACATCTTTTGGACAGGACTATAATCATAATGAAAACTATCATAACAACTATACTTGTTTAGATCGATTACTTCGAGTTCTTGGTAGAATTATGGATAGTTTCCGTAATGTAAGTGACGGAAGATAAACTGCTTATTCATTTCTTTCTAAAAAATGCAGAGGTGACTCATTTTATTATTATATAGATGAAAAGACAGATGAAGCAAGGATTCATTAGGAGGTACGAAGGGCTAAATAACTCATCGTCAATGCTGGTGAATATGCAAAAGAGACAGAACAAACAATTTCCACGTAGTAGTTATACTAGAATAGAGAAAAAACTGAAGCCCATTGACTAAAATACGTTACAGATCAAAACATGTTTGTTACATAAGGATTTTATTAAAATTCTCACTCAATAAACTAGAAAAGTAACTAATGATAAAAATGACTATGTCGTACATAAATCAGTCTTCACTTATTTAATTTTAGTACAAATTATCAAATATACATTCCTTTGGCACCTTTGGTATTGCAAATATTATGTAAATGCCTTTACGTCCACGGTAGTCCAAGAGAAAATCCTATAGTTCCAACAACATAATAGAGGGAAAACCACAAAATGACCCCTAGGGACTGAATTGGAAGGTTAATTCGTTTCCTCCTGAAATTGTCCACCTCATTTTCATGTGCAGCTGCCAAGTAAACGTACAAATAAGGACACGCAGCCATGATCAGACGAGTAGAAACCTATATTTGAACCCCAAATATTAGAGCAACCTAAAGGCGTTAAATACTATTACCTACCTAGGATTCATTTTTAGTCAAAGCTTTACATTTGTTACCTGAACATGAATGAAGAAAAAACAGAGAAAAGTGAGAAATAGTCCATGGATAGCATGAAATAGTGCGTAAACGCCATTAAAACTTGATTCATTTGCCATTTGCATAATCTATGAAACGATATATAAATCAATTATCATTTAAAGAATTGAAATTCAATTTTATTTGGTTGAATTTTATACGGCAACTGAAAATAAGTTACCGATAATTTAGTTGTTGTCCAAGACTGAGTCCCCAGTACGAGCAGGACTGGGGCAGCTAAAATGAAATTTGGTATCTGCTTAAACTGAAAATATCTATATGAAGAAAATAACACTTATCTATAGACTTTATAGACCAGCATAGACTGCATTAATACATTTCATATCAAACGTACTCTAGAAAACCAACATTCCAATATTTTTTTTGAATATAAGAATAAGGCAAAGAACGAATGCCCAGTAGCCAGTCATCCTCCTCTTTAACACAGTACAAAGGAACTTCAGATGGGTCATCAAACACTTTACCGTTATCACAGAACCTCCATATTCCGTATAACTATAAAATTTGAACAATAATTCAATGTACATTTCTTCATAAAAGTCACATTTTGATGAGTTTGTATCTACCTGATAGAGCATGAACGGAAGCAATGTCACCGCAATAATCCCCAAGCTTTGCATACAAAACCCAACAAATCTGAATCCTTTCTCTTTCCAGTAGCGCAGTTCATTCTGGAGTTGAAAAGCTAGGATAAATCCAACGTTGAAAATTCCGTTTGATCGACAAAGACAACTCAGCGCAGCGCAAATCGCAGAAAGTCCATATTGCCTAACAAAAAATATAAAGTCTTGAGGTAAGTTTAAACTGTACCCATGATTAATCATTTATCCTTTAAAAATAAATTTCCTACTTTCTCAAAAGAGCTAACAAGACCGAACTTGTCAGGTACGCAAAAAGCGTTTCTGTATACAAACCACTGAAAAATATGGACGCAGGATTGAAGCAGAACATTATAGATGCAGTGGTTATGAGTGATCTAGAAGCTTGGGGTCGAAATTTGGAAATTTCGTAAATGTTTTCCGTGCACTTCACAAACAACCAAATATTGAAAAGAACGCCAACAATAATAACGATTGAGCTTAAAGAAATTAAACCACCAAATACGAAATTGATAACTCTTGATGGAAAATAAAGTATGAGAGGAAGTAATGGGAAGAAAGCCATGATGTTTTCGGATGTGTATCCATAAACAGATATATGAAGGAAGAAATGCGCATCCCAGTTAATGTAGCCTAAATGAAAAACAACAGTTAAAGCTTCAATTCAACTTCGACTACCAAAACGAAAAAAAATATAGAAATATTAACGAAATATAAACATCTACCTCCCATCGTGGAGTTAACTACACCGTCCAATAGTTTCCCGTAAGTATCCTCCGGTGTAAACTTAAATCCGTCATTTTGGTGCTTCAAAAACGGAGGAAAGTTCACCAAAACAAACTGTAAACAAGGAACAGAAATGATTTAGATCCTTTTATAGATGAAGAAATTTAGCAGCATAAAGTGTAATACTAACTACTAATCCATAGTGTGGTACTTTCTCTTACCTGCATGAAAAAAATCAGTAGCCTAGAAGCCAGTGAAATTTTGAGCACCCAACGCTTATGAGCATCCTCATGAACCCGACTCATTTTACGTTTCAATTTATGTCTTTTCAAAAACTCGATTCCTTTGAGCATCAACTCTGGCCGTTTCTTTTTAGGATCCAAATTGTGCCCAAATACCCTGGATTTAGAGTCTTCTTGCTCCCCCACAGCTGCCCGACATCCCCTACTTTGGAATTGATTCAGAATCTCTTGTTGGAAAGCCGGGTAGTTGATGCTATATAAACCGATGTAATAAACGATATTGTCAAAAAACCGAACAAACGGTATCTCGTAGTCGTCAATTTGTGAAATGTCACATTCTTCCTCCTCTGTTTCTCCAGGATGAGTCAGTATATATTTGGGAGCCTCGTATTTCCTCACTTTATCACGAACCTCCTCTTCACTATCGTCCGAAGAATATAACTGTTTTGATCGCCTTTCCGGGAAAGGGTTAGTTATCTTACTACTCACATCACCTCTAAAATTATTACTATTATTTCGCTGGATCTGCTGGAGTACTGCTGGAACCGGTTCAGATTGCTCTGTTTTGTTGCAGTTTTCCCCTGCTTCATGTTGTGACTTCTCAGCTTGTTCATTTTGACAGGTGATGTTTGGTAAACATTTTTTTGTTATGAACCGAAAACATGTGACGAGTAGAGCATAGAAAATGCAGAGCAGTTTAGTCAAGCTGTACCAAAGCCGAAAGGGACTAATCTTTTTCTGTTTGGTTTTGGTCGGCTGAGGCTGAAGGTGACTTCTTCCTTTCGGAGTGGGGGACTTGGACTTGTGTTCCTGATTCTTTTTAGTGTTTTTAAGCGGTGACTTGACAGACTTTGCTTGATCAGAATAAATATTTACTGGGCCTTCCGTTTTAGGAAGGAAATTTGGTCTACCCAGGGCTGTTGTAGATGAAGGCACTCTGACAGTTTGAAATCGGTTTGAGTAAAGGGCCTGGGTTTCCATTATATTTTTTTGATCTGTGATCTGGCTTAACTAACTAAGATTATTTGAGGACCTGTATATTTTAAAACTGTGTACAAGGTAAGGGTCTTATTTTTATTATTTTGTTCGATTCCAGTGCTTGTACTGGAAGGAATCTCCACAATATGCAACATTCTAAAAATTAATTTATATTTGTCAGTTTCTGAAGTAGTAGTACGTATGTCGTTATAGCGTTGTATTTGCAACTAATCTGCCATATCTGCGTGTATTACAGTGCTTATCAGAATGAGTCGATGGGGTGATGGTTTCGGCCGTGGAATACGGTTTCAACCGGCAAGTGGTTCATCCTCTGGTGGTGGTGCGGCGATACCTCCACCACCAAGTATTCAAGCTAATGTTGTCAAGCCGAAGGGTTTCGCATCGTTAACAGCCATTAATCAGCAAAACTCAAATGCTGCACCAACAGATCCATATACGGCGGCAGTGAAGAAACGAAATCGAACAGAAGAACAATATTTTGATGAGGATGAAGAGGAACCTTTGGCGTATATTCCGGCACCCGGAAGTCCATCTTACAAAGGATCGGCGCAGCCTGAATCTGATGATGACGATCCACTTGATGCCTTTATGGCAGGTATTGAAAAGCAGGTTAAGAAGCAAGCTGAAGCCCCAAAGGTGGAAATTGAAAAATTTGAGCAGAAAGGAATAAGAGATGACATAGAGGGTGAAGATGACGAAGAAACGTACTACAGATATGTTGCTGAGAATCCCAACTTTGGGAAAGATGAAGAATCGGATAATGACGACTTGGAGTATGATGAGGATGGCAATCCAATTGCACCGAAAAAATCAAAATACATTGATCCTTTACCAGCAATAGATCATTCTACCATTCAATACGAACCATTTGAGAAAAACTTTTATGAAGAACATGCTGATATTGAAAATTTAACAGATGATAAAATGGAAGAACTGAGAGATGCATTAGGAGTTAAGGTAAATAAAACATTTCTATCAGTTAAAAAGGAGCATGTAGTATTTTTAGTTTGCAGAATATTCTGAAATTTTATTTATTATAGATCAGTGGAGCTGCTGTACCCAAACCAGTTAGTAGTTTCGGTCATCTAGGTCTTCCTGAGACTCTGATGAAAGCAATCAGAAAGTCAGAGTTCACTCAGCCTACTCCTATTCAGTCGCAAGGAATTCCAATTATTTTGTCAGGGCGAGATATAATTGGTGAGCTTGAGCTCTCTAACACTAAATATATTACCTGTAAATATTGACATTCTTTAAATGATACAAATGATACTGTTTATCACAGGGATTGCTAAAACTGGCAGTGGAAAAACTGCGGCATACTTATGGCCTATGATGGTTCATATTGCCGATCAAAGAGAACTACAACCTGGTGATGGACCAATCGCGTTAGTTTTGTGTCCAACAAGGGAATTGGCAATACAGGTGAGAAATACATAATTTTAAATTTAGTTAGCCTTCTTTGAATTCAAATGATTGAATAAAAAGTATATATATTTGTTTTTACTTTCCCAAATAAAAATTCCTAGATTTATAACGAGGCCAAGAAGTTTGGGAAGGTGTTTAATTTCAGTGTGTGTTGCTGCTACGGGGGAGGTTCTAAATGGGAACAGTCAAAAGCATTGGAAGCAGGAGCAGAGATTATAGTGGCGACACCAGGTCGAATGATTGATATGATTAAGTTAAAGGCAACAAACTTAGAACGTGTCTCGTACCTGGTGTTAGACGAAGCCGATAGAATGTAAGTTTCAGTAGCTAATATTTCTTATTGAAATATTGAAAAATATTAAATACAGAAAACTTTTAACGAACCTGTTTGCAAAATTATAGGTTTGACATGGGATTCGAGCCGCAAGTTCGCAGTATTTGTGATCATGTTAGGCCAGATAGACACTGTATGCTTTTTAGTGCCACAATGAGAAGGAAAGTTGAGAAATTAGCGCGAGTGGCTTTGACTGATCCTATTCGGGTCGTTCAAGTAAGTCTAGCAAAACAATTGCCCTATGTATTTCTATGTAAACTCCTGCGTGTGCATAACATAAATTTGCTTGAAATAGGGAGACGTTGGAGAAGCCAACCAAGACGTTACACAGCTGGTACTAATGATGCCTCTTGGTGGAGCCAAGTGGAATTGGCTGACATCAAATTTGGTGCAGTTCACCGCGACAGGCTCCGTTCTGATTTTTGTCACAAAAAAGGCAAATGCTGAAGAACTCCACAATAACTTGCTGCTCAGGGAATTTGAAGCATTGCTCTTACACGGCGACATGGATCAAACTGAGCGAAATAAAGTGATTTTCGGCTTCAGGAAAAAAGATTGTGACATACTTGTTGCTACCGATGTTGCAGGTAAATGTTTGCACTCAAAGTATTAAAATAGCCAATAGCAAAGTTCTCTGTTCTCATAATGTATTTGCAGTTCGCATTTAGTCAAAACGAAAGAAACTTTAAAAATTTAAAATTTGATTGAACAAGTTAAAATTATTGTATACTGATGGTAATTAAATAACAAGTTATTATTTGATTTTTTGTTG